>JAPFFP010060721.1:0-27005 GCA_026153255.1 Solanum medicagineum | reverse complement strand
CATGAGAAAAACTACCCAACACATGATCTTGAGCTGGCAGCGGTTGTGTTTGCTTTGAAAATATGGCGCCACTATTTTTATGGGGTCCATGTTGACATATATACTGATCATAAGAGCCTACAGTACATTTTTAAGTAGAAAGACCTGAATTTAAGACAACGGAGATGGCTAGAACTAATAAAGGATTATGACGTTGATATACTGTACCATCTAGGGAAGGAAAATGCGGTAGCTGATGCTCTGAGTCGTAAGGAAATCATGAATACCGGTGATCTAGCTGGGATAAATCAAGGAATAGCTAAGGATCAACGTCAGTTAGCCAGTTTGGGAGTTCGCCTTCTTGAAACTCCAAAGGTAGGGGTTATGGTGCAGAATGCTACGGAATCTTTATTGGCAATGGAGGTGAAAGAAAAAAAGTTCGAGGATCCTGTTCTACGACAACTTAAGGAAAAGGTGAGTCAGGGTACAATAAAGGGCTTTGACCTTGCACAAAATGGAGTACTATACTGTCAGAATAAATTATGTGTTTGATGTTGATGGCTTAAGAAGGAAGATAACGGAAGAAGCCCAACATTCCCGATATTCCATCCATCCAAGATCAACTAAGATGTATCATTACCTGAAGGGAATATTTTGGTGGGGAGGCATGAAAAAGACCTTTGTGGCTCAATGCCTGAATTGCCAACAAGTGAAAGTGGAACACCAAAAGCCAGGATGATACATGCAATGTATAGAGCTTCCAACATGGAAGTGGGATATGATCAATATGGATTTTGTTACAGGTTTGCCTCGCTCATCTCAGAAGTTCAACTCCATATGGGTAGTAGTTGACAGACTCAGAAAGTCAGCACACTTCTTGCCAGTCAGGAGTGATTATACAGCTGAAGAGTATGCCAAGCTATACCTCAAAGAGATAGTTAGGCTACATGGAGTCCCAATCTCCATTATATCTGATCAAGGAGCTCAATTCACTGCAAGGTTTTGGAAGTCCTTCCAAAGGAGTTTAGGGACACAAGTAAATTTGAGTACAGCCTTCCACCCTCAAACAGATGGACAAGCAGATCGCACTATTCAGACACTTGAAGATATGTTGCAAACTTGTGCATTGGACTCTAAAGGTAGTTGGGTGGACTACTTGCCACTTACTGAGTTTGCCTATAACAATAGCTACCACGCGAGTATCAAGATGGCACCTTATGAAGCTTTGTACGGAAGAAAATGTAGATCGCCAATTGGATTAATTAAAGCTGGTGAAGCCACCTTACTTGGGCCAGAGCTAGTACAACAAGCCATGAAAAAAGTTAAGGTAATACAGCAGCGGCTAGAAATAGCCCAGAGTCATCACATATCTTATGCGGATGCCAGGAGAAGAGGACTGGAACTTTAAGTAGGTGATTGGATTTTTAAAGGTGTCTCCAATGAAAGGAGTTATGAGATTTTGTAAGAAGGGAAAACTGAGTCCACGCTACATAGGACCATATCAGATTATTAAGAAGTTTGGGCAAGTTACGTGTGAACTAGAACTATCCCAAGAGCTTTCAATGGTTCATCCAGTTTTTCATGTCTCAATGCTTTGAAAATGCATAGGTAATCCATCTCGTATCACTCCTATTGAGGATGTACAGGTTACAGAAGATCTCACCTATGAAGAGGTAGCTGTTGCTATTCTAGATCGTCAAGTTAAGAAGCTAAGGAATAAAGAAATAGCTTCAGTAAAAGTACTGTGGAGGAACTAGCAAGCAGAAGAAATAACGTGGGAGGCCAAGGACATGATGAAATCAAAACATCCTCACTTATTTGAAGCTAAAGAGGAAGCTCAACATGCATAATTGGGACATTAATAGGTACGTGTGATTGAATACTTAATATGCTGTCAAATGTTTATGTAAGTAAAGTTTGAACTCGGTTAAGCTACCCAATTATGCTAAACATTCGAGGACGAATGTTCCTAAGGGGGGGGAGTATGTAACACCCCACACCTAAAAATACTAGTACAATGCAAATGAAACATGACATGGTTTGGACAAGTACCGATAAATTTTCAAAAGTGCTTGAATCTCATGTTAATGGGCTATAATGTGCGTTTAACTCTTAAGAGGGTTGAGTGAATACATGTTTTGTGTTGAATTAAGAAGATTATGGCCTTAAGTGAAGTAAAAGAATTGAGGTGCTTGTAGGACTTAGAAGCTAGCAGGTGAGTCACCTGCTTACGTAGCTTAAATTTGTTAGTTAAACGGAGACGAGGCTCGACGTCGAATTTATCTAAGTTCGATTACGGATAAAGTCCATGTTAAGGGTGTAACTTCGGCCCATGTTTTAGAATCATAAATGGGCTAAATTTTCAGCCCAAGAAGTATAATAAAATGGGACCAAATACATCACAACACACCTAGCAAATTGGGCCCAAAACTAGGTAAGCGAAAGTTGGAAAATAGGCAACCCAAATCCATCAAGTTGGTGCTCCAAAAAGGCCCAAGTTTGAGGGCCAAGCTGGTGGGTAAGCAACTTGATTATGTGTGTTTTAAGATGTTCAAAGTTTCAAGGGAAGGTCGGCATAATAGCTCTATATAAAGAGCTCTAAAGCTGCTCCACAAGCCATTGTTCACTTGCACACAAAAAAAATCAGATTGCTCTCTAAGTTTCCTCTCAACTTTTCTCAACTTTGTGAAGCAGAAAAATGACTCTTTTAGGGTTCTTAAAAAGACTTTAAACCTTGAAGACAAAGTTAAGTAATTATAGATGTGTGTTTAGTATAGTTTTATCATGGAAAACAAGAGATAGGTGCTAGTTATGCTTGCTGAAATTTGTGGACAGATTCTGTGCAGAAAGTTGATGCACCTTTTCCTTTTGTTTTGGTGATTTCTCTAAGGTTTGTGAGTTGTGTTATGAAGGGAACTTGATGTTATTAACATGGTTTGAGTTATAAACATCACCCTAAGGTTGCTGCCCTGATTTTGGTTTCATTTAACAAGCGCATTTTATCGTGTTATCTTAAGCGTCATGTTGATTGGAATTTGCGGGCTGTTGTATATAAGGCTATTAGCCCACTTCCTTCATGACTTCTTAAGTAATGTTATAGTACTGTTTGATGTCTGTTTATATGTGTAAATGTTTTTGGAACAGTTTGGTTAAAGTTCAAATAGGTTTGGAGTTATCAGCGTCAAAAGGTAGCAAAGGAAAGTAACGTTATGCTGTCCGTTTTTAGATTCTGTGGAATTGTGATGTGTTGTGCTTTGTGGGCTGTTGTAAGTCTGTTATAGACTTAAAATATGATGTACGTGATGTATACATGCTAATGTGTATTAGAAAATATGATTAGGGACGGAAAGGTTAAAGGAATATGCCCGGGTTTATAAACACCCGCTTGCTGCCCATGTATTGTTTACTTATGTGGTTGGGATGCCAAGGTGTATCTATTGGCTACTAATGCTAGTTTTATCACCTACTATGTTATAGATAACTAATTGGAGGAAGAAAAGGTTGTTTTGATATAGTAAAGAGGTCCGACGACGAGGTATGTAAGGTTACTTGATTTCGTATCACTTGGCATGACGCATAGATCTCTCGTTGGTACATAAAGGCACTTGCCAACCCCAACACAACTATTAACCATGTCTCCACTCTTTTACATGTTTATATGAGTCCATACATAGTTACCTTCAAACCTGCATAAGTACTTTGACACCAAGTTACATGAGTTCCTGCTACAAAATAAAGTTCATGAGTTGTTCCATTTCATACACGTTGCATCATTTGGGTAATGTACTCTTTTCATTGTCATGTTGTTTTGTGTGAAAATCCACATGTCATATGCTACATATACGGTCTTATAGCTCCAATATTATGGCCACTAAAAGAACCATCTCAAAGGTAATTAAAAGATATAGTATACAGTTCTGATAGGTGGTAGCCCGAGGGGTGGTAGCCCGAGGGGTGGAGATAGCACCTAGCCAAGGACGATCCTATCAAAGGGGGGGTAGCCTGAGAGGTTGAGTATAACCTAGCCAGGGACAAACTCGATACAGTTTCACCACTGATCAGTTGGTCATTTGTATTATAGCTGTGCACAGATTTTACAGTAAAGGTAAAGTAATATAAAGAATATAAAGTACATGATCCCACAGTGTTAGTAAAGGTGGTCTCTTATGCTACATCAGTGTACAGTTTCACTTGAGTTGTTATATCACATACAGTGTTCCCTGCCTTACATACTCAGTACATTATCTCGTACTGACGTCCTTTACGGGGGACCTGCATTTCATGCTGCAGGTACAGGTTCTAGTAGATCTCCAGTTGGAGTACAAGATATTCAGCTGCTTTCACCAAGCTCCAGGTTGCTTTGGGGCTTTGTATATGTCTAGAGCTTAGGTTTATATTGTACAGTTAGTTGAGGTGGTGCCTGTCCCGACCCTTATCAGATGTTTCTCTTTATTTAGAGGCTTTATATACTATGTAAAGCAAAGTGTAGTCATGTCTCGTATTTTAGACACTGTGGCCCCAACGGCCTAGTCATATGCATTTCCTTTTGGCTTGTTATAATTGTTTATTTTCTTTAAGACATGTTGACGGTTGAAATCCCTTGTAATATGTATAGAAAGCGCATAGTTACAGGTTGGTTCTCCCTGCCTTATCGGCAATGGGTGCCAGTCCGCCCTAATGGGACTTTGGGACGTGACATGAGTAGAGTGTCTATGGGTAGCCTTGCACTTGTTCATAATGGTGGCGAAGAGGTTACGAGAGAGGTTCATCGGTTGGCTAGATTGGGGGTTAGGTTGGAAGAGGTTGATAATGGTGGAGTAGTGGTGGAAGATGGTTCCAAATGTTCATTGACTGAGGAAGTGAAAGCAAAGTAAGATATTGACCCTTCCCTGTTAGAATTAAAGGCCTTGGTGAGAGATGGCAAGATGGGGTGAGAGATGGCAAGGTGGAGGTTTTTTCTCTAGGGGGAGATGGTTCACTTAGGTACCAATGTAGTTTATGTGTACCTAGTGTTGATGACTTGATAAACAAGATTCTTGATGAGGCTCATAATTCTTCCTATTCCATTCACCCCGGTTCTACAAAGTTGTATAGAGACTTGAGGGAACTGTTTTAGTGGGGTGGTATGAAGAAAGACATGGCCAAATTTGTATTCGGTTGCCATAACTGCCAATAAGTGAAAGCCAAGCATCAAATACCGGGTGGCCTAACACAAGACATAGAGATTCCTACATGGAAGTGGGAGGAAATTAAAATGGATTTTGTGGTTGTGTTTCGTAAGACTAGAAAGGTTTTTGATTCTATTTGGGTTGTGGCTGATAGAATGAAATTCGGCTCATTTCGTATAGATTATGACTACATATGGTTCCAAAGATTATGCTAGGATCTACATTCATGAATTAGTTAGATTGCATGGGGTGCCCTTGTCTATCATATCAGAATGTGGTGCTCAATTCACTTCACACTTTTGGAGGTCCCTCCAAAGAGGGCTCGGTACCAAGGTAAAGCTTAGTACGACCATTCACCCCCAAACGGATCGCCAAATCGAGAGAACTATCTAAACTCTTGAGGATATGCTTAGAGCTGGTGTTTTGGGATGATCATCTTCCACTCACTGAGGTTGCTTGCAATAATAGCTATCATTCTAGCATTGGTATGGCTGTTTTAAAGGTTCTCTATGGTAGACGTTGTAGGTCCCCGGTTGGCTGGTTTGAGGTAGGGGAAGTGGCTATGTTGGGTCTGGATCATGTTATGGAGGCTATGGAGAAGATAAGGTTGATTAGGGAAAGGTTAAAATCAACCCAAAGTCATCAAAAGTACTATGCTGATGTGAGGAGAAGGGAGCATGAATTTAAGGATTGCGATTGGGTCTACTTGAAGGTCTCACCGATGAAGGGTGTGGTTCGTTATGGTAAAAAGGGTAAGTTGAGCCCAAGAATTATTGGTCCTTATAAAGTGTTGAGGAGGGTTGGTCAGATGGCCTATGAGTTGGAGTTGCCTAGTGAAATGGTCTTGGTTCATCCGGTCATTCATGTGTATATGTTGAGGAAGAGTGTGGGTGATCCTAGTGCTATTTTGCCTCTTGACGTTGTGGGTGTTGTTGAAGACAACTTGACTTATGAAGAGGTTATGGTAGAAATTTTGGATAGACAAGTGAAGAGGTTTAGGAACAAGGATGTTTATTCCGTCATGGTTCTTTGGAGAAACCAATAAGTTGAAAGTGGCACATGGGAAGCAGAGAAGAACATGCAAAAGCGATATCCCTATCTCTTCCATTCTACTCAAGCCTAAGGTACTAATTCTAAGTCCCCTATGTGACTTCAAGCCTTATGTATCAATCCTTGTGTCATTTGCATGCATTCATGTTTATGTTGACTTGTTCATGGTGATTTTGACACTTATGTTGTGATTTTTGAAAATGATGTTTAATTGCATAGTTGCATTCTTGTTGGGGCTGATCTTTTCATGATTATCCTTCTTATTATACGTTTCTTTGACATTTGAGGACAAAAGTTCCCAAGTGAATGATATTGAAACGCCCCAAAAAGTGCCCAAAAATGTGCCTCGAAATGCCCATTATCATAATTTCCATATATCTCAAAATTCGTGCATGATATCGAAAATCCGACTTCATATTCGTGATCAGGAGGTAAACTTTATGAAAGATAGGTATAACCCCAATTTTAGAGCAACCATAGCAATATTTTCTTTGTGCAAAATTTCAGTTCTAGAGGTTGTTCATGTTGGATCCGTGATGGGGATCCATCGCGGAGCTTTGTATTTTGTTGCCAGATTTTTAGTTTCGGCCTAACACTTTGGGGTCTTGGCCTTAAGCCTTCCTATGCATAAAGACATCCATACTTAAGTCATTTTTCTATCCTATATCATACAAGACATTCCCCAAAACCCTCTCAAACACTAAGACAAACATTTCACTCAAAATCAAGAATCCCAAACTCATTCCGAATCTTAAGGAATTCACTCAAGCTTCAAGTTCTCAATCAAATCTTCATCATGGAATTCTCCAAAATTTGAGGTATATGGGGTTCAACCATTAGGTACTTTCATAGATCGTGCCTAACCTTCTTTTTTTAACATAAACTGAATGTTTCCAAGTTGATTTACTTGTAGGTCTTACTTATAATGAATTTGACTATAAAGTAAGTTGTGGTTTTCATTAAATATAGACTGTTTAAGTATGTTTTGAGCTATGAATCTACGATCCATTTTGAGATTTGAAGAAGTGTTTCAATGTATATATCATGGGGGTATTACCAAGTGTTGGTGGGTTGATTTACTTCAAGTTTTCTTGCATAATTTCACTATTGAATTGCATGGATTTATACTAGCATTGCACACTCACAAAGTGTTTGATAAAATGTCCGATTATTGATTCTTGAGTTATTGAAGGGCTAATTCATGACTTAATGAGTTATGTGACTTTATGATAATGAAAATAAAGTGTATGTGAGTTGCTTTCTTGAAAGTTATCTATTGTGTTACAAGTTGACCACACCTTGGAGGGGTTAGTATACCTCAATCACCATGGATGGTAGGGTGGGACAACCATCAAGCAATTGTGGTGTATTGGGCGGTTGATACGTCAATCACCATGGATGGTAGGGTGTGACAACCATCAACCAATTGAAGGGTTGATACCTCATCACCATGAATGGTATGGTGTGACAACCATCACAAATTAAGGGGTTGATACCTCAATCACCATGGATGGAAAGGTGTGACAATTATCAACCAATTGATGGGTTGATACCTCAATCGCCTTTCCAAGGGGGTGGTAGGGCTTGGACTCTATAAAGATGGTCTCTTACTACACATGTAATATGTTCTATATAAGCATGTTTTACTTGAAGAATCATTCATGCATGCCATATTTCTATATGCTCATTTGTTACCTAATTTCACATTTCAACTATGTTTTCTATCTCTTGTTGCATTGCATCCTATATATTTAGTAAATCCAAATGTACTAACACATACTCTATGCCTATAAGATGTTACCATGTACGAACCGAAGCTTCACTTGATCATCTTCCTGCATGTGGCTAGTACTACCTTCTCAAGGCATGTTTGGTGAGTCCTCAACTTTGAGGATGGTATCTTTTGTTCCTATGTATGCAAAGACTCTCTTTATCATATTGTATGGTTTTTATAATGAGGGTGAGCCCGGAAAGTTATCTTTGACGTTGCTTAATTCTATGTTTAGAGGTGTTGCTGGACAAGTTATGTAATAATGCTATGAGCATTGATTCTCTTGAATCATGAATGTTTTAAGCTATGAAAGACTTTCGTAGTCATTTTTCCTTATTTCTATTCTCTTATTGATGTTTAATTGCTTCTACGACCAAGGATATGTAATGATATATTAAGATACTTGTTTGAGGTCCCTTCGGTTTCCTATTCCGCGTTTCACATCTAGGCCCTAAGCTTGGGTCAAGACACAAACATCCTTCAAATGGATAAGGGACACTCCATGGAGGCTCCACACATGTCGTGTGACCTCACACGGACCATGCGGGCTCTTATGGAGCGTCGCCTTGGTCCAAAACATCCCGAAATGGAAATTTTCAAGCTGCAAAGAGGTCGTATAATGGTTGGATCCTTACATTGGCCTTGGCATATTGTATAGTGATTATAGACATACTTGTGTCGAACGCTTTCTAGATGCAGATTGGGCTGGATTAAGAATTGTTAGAAGATTGACTACTTGCTATTGCATCTTTGTCAGTAGAAATCTAATATCTTGGATGAGTAAGAAACTAAATGTTGTATCTCGATCTAGTGTAGAGTCCGAGTATAGAGCTATCGCTCAGTCCACATGTAAAATACTATGGATGCAACACCTTTTAGTTGAGGTTGGTTTGAATCCTTCTTTCCAACAAAACATTATAATCAGGATGCTCTACATATTACCTCAATCCAGTGTATCATGAACAGACAAAACATATTGAGGTTGATTGTCACTTTGTCCATGAGAAGATCAAGAGAACATAATTCTTATAGGCTATGTGAAGACAAGGGAAAATTGGGTGACATATTCAAGAAGCCTTTGAATGTAACTCGAATAGAATATCATTATAACAAATTGGGCATGATCAATATCTATGCTCCAACTTGAGGGGAGTGTTCAAAATGTATAGTCATATCTAGTTTTTAGAGCATAATCATATGTAGAGATATTTAGGGATCTTAGAGATTCTTAGGGATCTTTTCTGATTTTACTTCCTTAGATAGATGTACTTTTACACCAACAAATAGCTCTTATTCTTGGAATAATACAAAATGTAGATTGACCTATTGGCTCTATATTCTAGATACAAAGAATGTGGATACTTAAACTTTCAAAGAATACACGAATGGGCTACTTAGGGTTGTGAACAGGGTAAGAATGTTGGGCAATAAGAATCCTGATAGTAGAGTTGCTGAGAAAATTCTTGTTACTTTGCCTGAGAAGTTTGAATCAACTATTGCTTACTTAGATAATAGTAAGGATCTGTCAAAGATCATTTTGGAAGAATTACTAAACACATTACTGGCACAAGAGAAAAGAGGCTTAATGAGGAAGGAACATCAAGTAGAAAGTGCACCACATGCCAAAATGCAAAACAATAATGGAGGCAGATGCAAGAAAAAAAAGGGAGGAATAGTTTTGTTGAAAGTAATCAAGTTTCTGTTGGTAATGAAAGTAGCCACAACTCAGGTAGTAATAGAGGAGACAAGTTTCTTTCATGTTAGTATTGTGGAAGGCAAAACCATCCTCACTTTAAATGATGGAGAAAGCCAAATATAAGATCCCGAAAATGTAATAAACTTGGGTATGATGAGATCATCTACAAAGAAAAAGGATAGAAGCAATAGGGAGAAGCTTAAGTTATGAATCAACAGGAGGAAGAAAACTCTTCCTTTCATTATGTTTATCATCTAGTATTTCTAGTGAAAGCTAGCTTATTTGATATTGGTTGTACGAACCACACAACTAGCAATGAAAAGCTTTTTAGGGAGCTTGATAGATTAGTTAAATTAAGAGTTAAAATCAAAAATGGAGAATACGTCTTAGTGACAGGAAGGGGATTGACTCAACCAGTTATCCATATGAACTTCCTCACTAACATTCCCATTTCCATACAAACAAGTGAACTTGTCGAAACCTCATTAGTCCATATGCTTGCAATCTCAATATCAACGCGCATCCTCTTAGCTTACAATGAGGTCATCAGTCCCCATATAGATGTCTGGAATGAAATCCACACTTCAGCATATTCATACTCATTCCAAGATTCACCACTATGACTTCCCTTGTTACTAATTCCAAACTCAAGCATCCATAGATACAACCAATTGATTCTCCCCAAATGTGACAGTAATGCAAAACTCCACTTCTTGAGTAAGTGAAACAGCTGATAAATCCTTCGTAATTAGTGTTCACACCATAAGACCAATACCTCTATCCTCATATATTACCAGTATCATACTAGAAGACCCACTAGATTTACCACTAGAATGCATCATACCCCCTGAGATGTTCGTGCTCAAATAGTTCACACTTTGACTCATTGAATAGTTGTCATGCATAATAGAATCAGTTTCATCTCTCACCATACAATATACCTTCTTCGACAAAGTAGATTAGTAGCAAAAGCAACATAGTCCATGATCCTAGCCATGGAGATGTAGATACTGCCATAGTGGTCGTATTATAATCAGTTGTGCTATATACCAACTCCAAGAAGACGTAGTAGAAGTTATGATTTCAATGAACATGATATCATCCTCTACCATACTAAGCAACCCTCATTTGACAAACTTAACAAGTATAATCGCATGATTATTGGCGCTAAGAACATAGTCATTTCCTTAACCACATTATGCAACGTTTATGCATCACCCCAAACATCTAATAAACTAGGAAAGTACCACCCTCAACGTTGTGTGGGTAACAAGAAAGAATATTGTGTTAATAAAGTCCTCAATCAATTCCACCTTTCGATACCTTACCTTTAACATATCCCACCAAAGCTCCACCAAATCCCAAATATCTTTGAATTATAGGGAAATTCAAGGCTGGCAACACATTCATCTATAAATCCATTACCTCTTTTTCAGTGCTAGATTAAATTCCAAGCCATATAATGACATCTCCTATTCCCGACAAAACACCAAGCACGAGTTCCCACCACTAAAGGATAACCTGCTGCTGTAGATACATGCATGGGCAGATGAATATAATCATGCAATATTCAGAAATAGAACAACAACGATGCATGACAAGAATTGAATGAACAAGGGAATTTCCTAACATTTGTAGCCTCTCAAGGATAGGTAACAGATTCTTCCCACCATTCTTTGAGACTCCACTTGGCTGGGCTTGTACATATGTGAGACTTACAAACCTGGGCTTTTGATAGCAAATTATCATGACCCAAAATCCATGTGTGATGGAACTCACCTACCCTACCAAGGTGAGTCAGCCTAAATCTTAACATTTTAGCATAATAATAAAGAGGGATGATAGGACCACCTAAATTAATGGATAACATAAGGAAACTGAAGCTACAACCATCCAATAATAGGTGTCATATGTACAAGTGATAGGCCCAAATTTACACTCCAAAAAGGATAGTAAATCGGTTATTGATCAGATATAGGACTCAACAAAAGTTGAGATCGATCCCACTGGGAATGCCTGAGAATAAATCTATTAGCACCCTTTATCAGATTTAATATCTATTCCAAAATAAAAGTACGTAAAGTAAATGGGCGGGTTGGTTTTTGCAAACTAAATTATTGATGTAATGTACTAAAATATTACAAGGACTATAGGATTTCAAAAAATTAATGCGAAGCTTGGATTGTGTTCCCCATGACGTCCAATACGATGGCCAAGTTATGTTGTAAGACCCTAGAAGACTCTCACCTTATGGTCTCAAGTGTTTAGATTAGGTTAAGAACCTTGAATTTCTATTGTAGAACTCTTTTCCTAATGCCTATATCCCTTTTAGGCATGTAACGAATATAGACTTACCCTAACGTGCCGACTCATTAAGGAAGAAGTTAAAGTGAAGAGTAGTATGATATATACGATGATCAATCCTAAGATTCACCCCTAATTCGTCTGTCTTTATTGATTTGTCATGGTTCCCACAACCCTAGTTGTATGTTTAGCCTAGCATGTTTAAGAAAGATAGCCCACAACAATATAAAAACTATTGAAGAATCAATGAATCTGCGGATTACAATGTCATGTAACTTAATTGAAATCCAAGAGTTCAATGAGATTTAAAGCAAAATAGTGTTCTTGTTGTGTTTTTTGTATCCAATAGTCGAAAAATAAATAAAAATGAAATAAAAAGCATATACACACATGGAAAACCTAATCAAATGTAAAATAGGAAAAAAAACGCTGGCATGGATACAGAACACTACATGGCTCGTGAAGAGCTAGACGGACCGTGAACCAATCCGTATGGCAACACTTTTCTTAAAACTTTCATCCTCTCTTCACACTCAACTACACGGGTTCTGTGCAGATAAATGGTCCGTGAGACTGATCGCCACTCTTTCCTTTGACTTTGCACTGCTATCGTGTCGCCCCTCAGCATCACGGCCCACGTCACAGGTCGTGATTGGTCATACAGCATCTGACGGGCCCCATCCATTGACACTTGTACCATTTTTGTTATTTTTGACAGTGTTGGCCTAATTTTGCATCAGTTTGATGATGCATGGCATTGACCATGTTAATTCCCATGGCCAGTGAAGGGTACTGTGGGATATGCCATAGACCCTTTTTCTCAAGCTTTTTTCTTCATATTCTTGCCAAGTCGTGTCACGCCAAGTGTGAGCCCACGATGGGCCTCACGGTTCATGTAGTGGTACACGACCCTTGAAGACACCCGTGCTCCTTTACTTGGCTCCATTTTTGCTTCATTCACCTGGGCCACCTCCGCGTACCCTCCCACGGTCAATGTCTTGTAACACGAGCCGTGGAGGGCACATTATAGCAATACTTTTTCTTCTTTGCATTCATTTCACTATAATTCACCCATTGCTCCATGCTTTATCATTTTTCCAAAAATCTCACCAAAACTCACATCAAAACAATAAATTTGCTTGAGAACATGCAAACATCCATCGTTTAAAGTTTACAAGAGTTGTATTTATACGACTCATCAACACCCTCAACGTAAAATGATTCCTTGTCCTTAAGTAATACTGTCTCAAACAAATAAAACATAAATACAAGTGCTCACTCAAAACTATAGATAACCCCACAATTTTAACACATATGCCCCGATAACATGCTTAAGAATGTGCTCACACCCCAAACGGACTCACAAAGATTAAGGTACACATCATACATGCATGGTAAGCCCACATAAGTTCAGGAATAAAGACAACCAAGTTGAATTAGAATCCAATTAGTTCTAAGATAGTGCCCTCACTACAAAGAAGTCTCACTCACGACATAAGAATGTACAACAGAGACTGGAATGTAGATACTCACTCTCATAACTGATTTTAGTAGACATATAAGTCTTGACTATATGCTTTCCCTTATTTTTGCCACCTTAACTCTTGAATGACATTTTTCAGATCACATTAGGACTTTCGCAGCTTTTAGAGTAGGATCGGGCTCGGGTGAGGCATATTTAGGTTTAAAGTGGCTAATAGGTGCCTTCAACACACTTACTTTGACTCAGCCATTTGCATTTCAATTTCAAACTCTTATTGCCCCTATTTTTCCAACTTTCTTTAGTGCGGTGAGTGATTTGTGTGCTCATTCACTTATTTTCATTCTTATGTTTTTCGCTTATTAGATTTCCTCATGGTCACACCCCACTTTCTTTTCTCCTCATGTCGCTTGGTTCTTTTCCACACTTGTTTTTCTGGTTTCCCCACAATAGTCACCCTCAGCTTAAGTTTTTGGCTTGGGTTAAGGTTCATAATATCTTTCTAAAGTACCAACGCTAGTGTAAGCCACCCTCAACTTAGGATTTGGACTTAGGCGGAGGTTCCCAATGTTGTTGGAGAGACTTGGGCCAAAGCAAAGATCAGTAGATAGATAGGAAAGGCAAATTAGGTGATTACAAAGGAAAGGTCTATTTAAGCTCAACTTTTTGTTCAAAAGGGACAATTTCATTTTGTTGGTCAAATTTAGGCTAAGTGACTAGTAAACAATAATGGCCAAAGATCGCATCCTAATCTAGCCCTTTAATTATTTTGGTGGGTCTAACCAGGTAAGTAGTATCTTGCAAGTGCGTCAACTGAATTATGCAAATAAGCTCACACAGACATGGCACATCTTCTACACTAGTTAGCACTAACCAACACAATCATGCTTCATTCATAAGGATGCCAACCATAAAATGCATACCATGGTTACCAAAATAGTTCAAGTTAGTTAGGATGTGATGCATGCACATATAAACTTTTTGCAACATTGTCAATATGGGGCATTTTTCACAAATCAACACATAGGTTACACAATACTTCCATGAACACTTGTATGTATACAAATATCACAACGTAAACATGTCAGTTCTACTAGATAATACACTGAGATAAAAAAAATATGGCAAGAAAAACTCTCAAATGGCAACACGCCCCACCCCTCCAAAAAGACGGTGTATTGTCCTCACTACACCACAGTTAGAAATAAAGAAAAAAAAGGGAGTAGAACATACCTGGGATTCCTTAGGAATCATCCATCGAGATCAGACCCTCTAGTGGGATCGCTATCATCGTAGGTCTCACCCGGTCCAAAGGTGTTCCCGGAGGCTCCTATCTTTACCGCCTCTATTACCAGCCACTCCCTTTCATCTTGTTAGGTGGCTGCTCAGCTCTAGGCTCTCATGGCCTTGCACATCTACCTCTCCTCCTCTTTCTGCTAGTTAGGTGCAGGTCTATGTAAGTGGCTACGGCTTTTGCCCTTATCCTTCCTTTTGGACTCCTTTGTTAGTGGCACAGTTTTAACAGGTAGGGTGGGTGGAGCGCCCCATGTCTCATCTAGAACAGGTGCTACGGGACCATTGAAAAGGTTCTTCTAAGATTTCGGAGGTGGTACTGGAGCGGTGCGGGTGTACTGTGTTATAAGCTATGTAACCTTCATATCATTCATTGTTTGCCTAATATTCTTCATCTCTACCTCATACATGGTCCCAAACATATCATGGAAGTATCCCTCTAAAGTGTTGACATGATTTTGCAAACTATTGATTTGGCCTAAAAGCTCGGCCCGAAGTTGTTCCACAACTTGTTGTACTTGAGAATAGACCACATGCAGCATCCTTTCAATAATCTGATCAACAATGGCCTATGTTTGACGCTGGTCCACCACCACCTTAGCAAGGAACTCATAAGGCACATATGCATTCTTTTGCTGCACCAAAGGTACTGTACCACTACCCGTAGGTTGATCAGAAGACTCGCCTAACTATGAGGCTGTGGTATAACCCTCAAATGACAACGTTTGCTGTGAGGCTGGCTGGGGAAAATTTGCAGGGCCCCCAAGTAGTCATGTTCTAACATAACTCAGAGGATTTTGGACATCTTTAATTAATGTAATGTTCACCCAGCCCTTTGGAGCCATCTTTTTATCCTAATAATGAATAGTAGGGACACCGACCCTTTTTCAAAGTGCACAAATCAGGCATTGGAAGGGCATGCCAACTCTGTAAGATAGAGCCTAGTCCGGCATCTCAGTAGCTATTATTTGGCCTATGGCTACCCCAAACTTGTCCATTAAATATGTTATTAGAAAGGCATGTGAAGGTTGGATCTTGTTGTTATTGCATGTGGGACGCAACTTGGTCCTGAACACCAAGCACCAAAACTTTAATAAAATTCAGATAAGCCTTGGCAATAGGACCCTTGTGTTTTTAACCCAACACACATCAGCCCCCTATATGGCGATCAGTCCTGCAATCCATTTCAAATGTTCAACCCTAGACGTCAGATTAGATATTTTCCCTTTATCCATGATCCTCAAGTCTTTATCCATAAATAGTCCATCTGGAGGAGCCCGATAATGGGCCAAATAGGAACCTATTGATGGTGGATTTTGAAATATCAACCCTCACACCATGCACCATAACATGTGACCACGGGGACAATCGGCAGGCGAGCTGCTTCTTCAACCTATTAGAACGGTTACCTTGTATGGAGATCAGTAGACTGGCAGCATAGTTAGAGTAAATCTTCTCAATCATGGTAGGCCCATAGTAACTAGGTGGTTGTCTCATCCAACATAACTTATATGATTGAAATACATCTCTAATCTCTGGGATTCAATCGAGTTGATTTGTTAGGACCCCAACCTCAGGATGACCACTCATCATTGGAACTCTCTGGAGCCCTTAATCAGCCCCTGAGTGAAAATCTCTTTGGTCCCTAGTACTGTGCAATAGCCCCGCGGAAGTACAATAATCCGCCTAGCGGTTTTAGGGTTTGTCATCCGGGAGTCTGCAAAATGTATAGCTTCATCATCATTATCCCGTAGTTCGATTTCATCGGAGTGGTCCTCAGTGTAATGCCCGTCAGACTTCGGGGTTTGGACCTGCCCCTCTTTCTCTGGGTCATCCTCCTTCTACTCCTCGGGATCCTCCTCCTACTCAATTCCAGTATAAGGAACCCCTTCCACATATTGGGGAGTCTGGTTCGGCCCGTTGCATGATCCCTTGTAGTGTGAGGGGAGTGAGGGGAGACACTTCCCGTAAAATAGAGCTCAAACCCTCCTGAAGAGTCATCACCTAAATGACTCCCACCTTTATGGCTAGATGACACAGTCGGGGAGTCGTAGAGAAGTGACCCAGGCTCATCCCTAAGTCTGGTTAGCCTACGACGTGGACCCATAGCACTTAAAGGTATCATAATTGAATACAAACCGTTAGAAAGTTTTGAACGAGTAGGTTGATGTTCTAACGGGTACTCAGACTTCTCCTTTTCCATAAATGTGAATATAACCCTTAAGAGTGGCATCACTTAATCTGTCATAGGGAAATTGCACATATGAACTATATAGGAATTAAATTCAAAATCGAAAAGGGAACCTCACATAATTGGCACGGGCTCAAAGGGACCCTACATGATCCGTGTGACATGACACGGTCCATGGGATGGCCCGTGAGAAGGTTTTGGCCATGTAGTTGGATGAGACAAGACATGGGCCATTACATAGTCTGTGTAAAAGCAGACGGTTCGTGAGACCCACTGTGAGAAGCCCCTTTGCCAAAGTACAGCCCAACATGCACACACACATCAGTTTAAACAATTCACACTACCTAATCATAGGCCCATCAACACATTAGTATACACAACATGGTTTCATCTAGATTTATCACAAAAATCCACTAAAATCATAAACTTCCTTGGTCAACAACTTAAAAGCTATAATCATTCATTGTGACTCTTTGAAAAACTAAAGAAACAATTTTGAATGAAGGTCTACAAAATGCACACACAATACTCTATCCTAGAAGATGAGGAAATTGAGTGCTTACTTGATGAATAGCAACGGAGGTGAAGACTTTCTTTAAAATGTAGAAACCCACACTAAGATAAGGCTACGAATTGTAAAGTTGATTCATGAATCATCCCAAAGAAGACAGAAAATATTGGGGGGGTTTTGAGAGAAGGAAACCATGAGAAAAAGGGAGAGGGTCATGGGTTTGAGAGAGAGTAGAAAAACTTGAAAATAAGATGTTGGGACAAAATGAGCGATTTGAAAAACCTTGGTCAACCGTGTTAACTTGTCAACCCTTCAACATGGACGGCCTCACGGCCCGTGGTACATGGTATGGTCTGGTTGGGTCGTCTGGTCCCACCAAACTTATGAAATAAATTGCACTTGCCTGGCTCGACATGGCGGATGCACCTCTACGGCCTGTCTCATAGGTCGTGATATATTTCGCGATTCATGTTAACCGTTCATGTCCTCATACTTGACTTGTTATATAATGAATTCCACTAGGCAATGCACATGTGCCAAATGACAAACCTCACGAATCGTGTGACGAGTGATGGTCCATGTTGATGGCCCGTGTGGAAACACTTTAGACATTTTTGGCACGAACCCACCTGTGCCGCTCGCAACAACACCGTATGGACGCTCTCACGAATCATTCCACATGGTACGGCCCGTGTGGATGCACATGGGGCTGTCTTAGCCAAATTTCAGCCGCTTTAACCTCAAGTCACGCCTCCCACCATGCATAGGTTCTTAAACTCCAAAATGACACCTATACCTACTTGGAAACTCAAATCAAAAACAAAAAATTGCATGACCTATAAATTAAATCTTTGTTTTTTTATAAGACTATTACAATGCATGTGTTGCCTCCCATGAAGCGCTTGATTTACCATCGCGGTATGACACAACTATATTGATTACTCTGACTTTGTAAGATGCATGACCTCAATCACTGAGGCTTCATCTATAACACCCAAGTATTGCTTCACTCTCTGCCTATTTACTTTGAATTTATCCTCATTTTCTACTCTAGCTCAATTGCACTATGGGGGAACACTTGGATATTCTTATGCGGGCCAGACCACCTAGACATGAGCTTACCTGGAAATAGGCTCAATCTAGAGATATACAATAGTAACTTGTCACCAATACTAAAACTTCATGGTTCAGTATGCTTGTCGTGTTGGAGGTTCATCCTGTCCTTGTAGAGTGCTGCACTCTCATAAGCTTGGAGGCGAATCTCATCTATCTTATATAGTTTGTCATTTCTCAAGTTAGTAGCCTTATCCTAATTTATGATTAGCTTCTTTAGAGCCCAGAGTGTCTTTTGCTTCACCTCCACAAGTAGATGGCAGGCTTTACCAAACACCAATTAATATGGGGACATACCAATAGAGGTCTTGTAGGTTGTCTTGTTGGGCCCAAAGTGCATTATTGAGTGCCCAATCAGTGATAGGCCTCTAGGTACTCATCATCTTCGCTTATGGAATGCACCGCCTGATGACCCTATCAGATATGTTCGGAACAAGTACGGGTCATCCCAGAAGTACCTGTGCACATCATGAAGAAATTTTTTAATCCGGTGAGGGTCAAGGCCCTCAGGCATAATATCACTCACCAAAATGTCATCGAAATCAGCAAATCAAGGAATAAGGTCAACAGAAGCTACCAATACCTACTCATCAGGAAAGGAATCATCGATATTCAGCCAATCCTTCACTCTTGACACATCCTCAAACCTTGAAAAATGGTCCGCTACTTGTTTCTCAAATCCTTTTAGTTCTTGGACCTCAGAGTCAAACTCTAGCAACAGGAGAACCTATCTAATCAGCGTTAGCTTAGAACTTTCTTTACCATTAGGTATCACAATGTTTCATGGTTGTCGTGCACTATCAATTTTGTTCCCAATAAGTAGGCCATGAACATATCAAATGCATATACCACAGCAAGCAATTCTTGCTCAGTCACCGTGTAATTCACTTGAGCATCATTGAGGGTCTTGCTAGTATATTAGATGGGGTAAAAAATCTTATTGTGCTTCTTCCTAAGCCCAACACCTACAACAATTCCACTCACATCACACATAACCTCAAAAGGAGCAGCCAAGTTAGGTGCAACTACCATAGGTGAAGAAATCAACTTTTGCTTTAGAGATTCAACGGCATAGCGACAGCTATCATCGAACTGAAACTTAGAATCTTTCTCCAAGAGCTTGCACAGTGGGTGAGAAATCATGGAGAAATCCTTCATAAACTGATGGTAGAAGCCTAAATTTCTGAGCAAGCTCCTGACCCTCTTCACAGATATGGGCAGTGGCAACTTCTCAATAACCTCAATCTTTGCCTTATCCACCTCAATGCCCTTATTAGAAATCTTATAGCCAATGACTATCCCTTCCTTGACCATGAAATTGCATTCTCTTAGTTTAAAACCATATTCACCGCTCACAACATTGTGGTTCACTACAAGATTCAAGAGACAATCGTCAAATTAATCACCCACTACAAAGATATCATCCATAAATACCTTAAGGGTATCTTTAACCATGTCAGAGAAGATCGACTTCATATCGCTGGAAGGTGGTTGGGGCATCGCATATCATGAAAGGAATCCTCTTGAAGGCAAAAGTCCCATATGGTCAAGGGAAAGTAGTCTCCTCCAGATCCTCCAGGGCTATGGATATTTGATTGTACCTCGAGTACCCGTCTAAGAAATAGAACAACCCTCTACTTGCGATATCTTGTCCAAAAAGGGAATGGGGAAATGGTCCTTCAAAGCCCATCTATTCATCTTCTAGTTGTCCATGCACACTCGCCACCTAGTTACAGGTCACAAAGGTACAAGATCTTTTTTATCGTTGGCTACTACAGTCATGCCCCCTTTCTTTGGAACTCATTGAACTAGACTATCCCACCAGCTATCAGAGATGGGGTATATCACCCCTGCATTTAACCACTTGATTATTTCCTTTTTGGCAACTTTTGTATGGGTAGATTCAACCTGCGCTGGTGTTCGATGCTACGCACACAATTATCCTCCAACTTCATTTTGTGCGGGTATATTCCTAGAGAAATCCCTAAAATATTTGAAATGGTCCAACTAATAGCTCTTTTGAACTTTTTGAGGACCCCCAACAATGCTTTCACCTGGTCTTCTAAAGATCTACAACTACAATCACTAGAAAAGTGTTATTGGTGCCCAAAAATGAATACCTTAAGTGTTTGGGCAAGTCCTTGAGCTCCACAACAGGAGGCTCTTCAATGAAATGTTTGGCTGGTGGAGTCATTCTATTCGTCACGACCCAAGCCTAGGGCCTAACGTGACCCAGTGAATAGGGAACCCGAAGGAATCCTAAACAAGCCTCCTAGCATATAAATCACACATCCTTGGTCGTGCAAGCAAAATAACAACAACAAGAGATTTAAATGTGTATAAAGGGACTAAGGGAAGTCTTTGATAACTATAAAACACTCAAGAGTCACGACCAAGCAACCTATTACTTGGAATCCAAGGCATGTCACCACCTTGTAAGAAGATTAAGGCATGTCACCCCCTCAACAAGGTGATTGAGGCATGTCACCCCCTCAACAAGGTGATTAAGGCATGTCACACCCTCAACAAGGTGATTGAGACATGTCACCCCCCTCAACAAGGTGATTGCGGCATTTCACCCCCTCAACAAAGTGATTGAGGCATGTTAATCCCCTCAATAAGGTTATTGACTACTTCCAACATCATAGATACTTTTCATGAATCCAGCACATACATACATACATTTTATCATCATAAAGATATTTGACTCATAAGCCATGCAATAGATTATCAACAACTCAAGAATCTTTAACAAGGCATTTTATCAAACATTTGGCGGGTATGTAATGCTAGTTCTAAATCATACAATTCAAAAGTGAAATTATGTGAGAAAACTCAATGTAAATCAACCCAACAACACCTTGTAAAAATATCATGCAAGATAGCTTGAAATTCATTATCAAATCTCATAATAGATCATAGATTCATGCTCAAACTATACATAAATAGTTTATGTTTTATGAAACCCCTACATAGTTTGTAATCAAGATTCATAATAAGAGATACTCATGGATAATCCAACTTGAAAATATACAATTTGATAAAAAGGAAGGTTGGGAACCATGGGTGAAAGGACCCAATGGTTGAAACCCACAAACCTCAAACTTGGGTATTTCCTTGATGAAGATTCGAATGAGTACTTAAAGCTTGAATGAAATTCTTGAGGTCCGGAATTGAGTTTGGGACACTTGAATTTGGGTGAAATATTTGGTTAAGTGTTAGAGACAGTTTTGGGGAATGTATTGAGTTATATGGGGTTCAAAAATGAATAAGTATAGGTGTTTTTATGCATAAGAGGGCATGGTCCTAAGACCCCAAAGCCTTAGACTGAAATAAGAAAAATTGGGAACTAAATGCACTGATTCGCGCCCCTGGCGCGTTGCGGCCAGGCACTGATCCTCAATGCTTTCCGTAAATTTTTGAAAATGGAATTTTGCTACGATTGATCTACAATTTGGTTTTACCCATTTCCCACTCAATTTTGCCCTTTGATCTTGAATATAAAGTAGAATTTTTGATATCACGCGCAAATTTTGAGATATATGGAAATTACGATTAATAGCATTTCCGAGGCATATTTTCGGGGAGTTTCACTATTCTTCAAGTCCACGTCCAACTTCCTGGGGACACTTGGTCGGTTCCCCTACCTCGCAAAGCATTCACAGTGTCTTTGTACCCATTGATACCACCCTTTGGGAAGTTCATCAACACTGCTACTAGTGTATCCACACTCATCTTTTCTTAAAGTGGAATCTCAGAAAGACAGTCATCATCCACATCCATGACAGACATTAAAGCTACCTCTTTGGGTCTCTTCATTACAACACACACATAAAACATTACCTCTTTAGTATTGAACCTAAAGGTAAGCTCCCCACTCTCCACGTTTACTTATGCCCTGTTAGTCGACAGAAATGGTCTCCCAAGGATGATGTGAACCTCAAAATCAACCTGACAGTACAGAATGACAAAATCCACAGGAAAGATGACCCTGCCCACATGGACAAGTATATCGCACAAAATCCCCACGGGTCACTTTACTGATTTGTCCACCATAAGTAGCCGCATTGTAGTGGGTGTTCGGGCTCCTAAGCCCAACTACTTGTACACTGCCAGTGGCAGATGTTGGCGCCCAAATCATAGAGAGCCTAGGCAATGCCATAAGCTCCAATTGTACACGGGATGGTGAAAGCTCCCGGATCTTTCTTCTTCTCAACAAGGGATCTTGTAGCCATGGTGCTATAGTGTTAAAGATTTTTATCGACTCGATCGTGGCTATCCTCTTCTTAGTTACTAAGTCTTTCATGAACTTAGATTAGCGTGGCATCTGCTCAACTTCTTCCACTAGAGGGATATTTGCTGACACCTCCTTCAGCATAGAAAAGAATTTCAGAAGCATGCCATCATCAATCTTCTTCTGCTACCTCTGTGTGTATAGTGGTGGTGGTTTGGCAAATGCCGGTAGAGGCTGAGTGACTAGTTTGTTTGACTCTTGGGCATCTTTAGCAACCTTAGGCTCTACTAATGCCACATTAATCCTTCATTTACGTCATCAACATGCACCTCCACGGTGTCAGGTACAATGCCATCAGCTTTATCAACACCTGCATCACTGTCTACAATAAGGTTAGAAAGTACCTTGACGCTCCTCGTAGCTACTACCATGTAGTGACCATCATTTTTTGGGTTCTAAATAATGTCACTAGGAAGTGTCCCAGCTTTTCTCTAATTCATTAAGGCTGAAAGTTGCCCCATCTGCTTCTCTAGTTGCTTGATCGAGGTTTAATGCAAGTCGACAAGTTGCCGAACATTAGACATTTATCCTCTTATATATAGCACCCCTACCTCAGTGGACTTATCATGACCCAAGCCTAGGGCCTAGACGTGACACGGTGCAAGGGGAACCCGAAGGGACCCCATGAAAGCCTCATAAAGCATCATTACAAATCATGGGTCACGGAAGAAATAAATCAAGCATCAAAGTTAGAAGAATGGGGAAACTGGGGCTAAGGGAAAAGCTTGCACAATATCATCATGGTCAAGAGACAACAATCAAACGCATATCACAAATACAAATCATGTCCAACAAACACCTCTAATACATAGATAAGAGCAAGACCAGGCTCACTCTCATAGTCAAAATAAACAATAAAGAAGAATGTCTCGATACATAATTGAAGAAACATAGGCTAGGTCCCTAAAGTGGAGGACTCACCAATTAGCTTGAATAGCACCGAACTAGCCACGTGGAGGAGGATGATCAACTTGGACTCCAATCCCTACTTTGTAATATCAAGTAGGCATAAAGTATGCGCTAGTACGTTTGAGTGTACTAAGTATGTAGGATGCAATGAAAATAATGATTAAGCATCATAATCAAAACGCATAGCAATAGATAATAGGCATAATATAATAATATGACATGTATAATCATTGCATAAGTAAAAATTGATTGAGAAAGTCATGCTCATATAGGATATCATATACGTAGATAAGACCATGTTAGATTTTCGAATCTACAACCCTTTGGTAGGTTAGTGATGATGCAGCTACATCACTTAGGTGGATAAATACTAACCCTCATCTACGTTGGTGCTAATGCTGCCCCATCACCATGGTGGAGAAGTACAAACCCTTCCCAAGGTTGATGAGTACAAACCCCCATCTAGGTCAGTGATGATGCCGCCCCATCTCCAGGTGGAGAAGTACAAACCCTTCCCTAGCTTGATGAGTACGAACCTCCATCTAGGTTATCCGAATTCTTAGTCCCCATGAATTTGGCATGGTCTAATACAACGCTTTATGTAGAATTTATCATATACATAAACTCATTTCATCATCATATTGTCATTCATATCATATCTCATGTTTCGGACCTTCAACTCCTCAAGAAACCACATCTGGACATTTTATCAAACACTTAAAGGGTGTGTAATGCTAATATAAAACCATGAAATATAGAGATGAAATCATGCAAGAAAATCCATTGTAAAACCATCATTCAACACCCTCAAGAAATTTACATCAAAACCGCTTCTAAATCTTATAATAGATCAAAGATTTATAATTCAAAACAAAGCAAAATAGTCACAACTTTACATTGCTTTAACATAGTGTGCAGTGAATTTCATAATGACCAAGACCCATCTGTAAATCAACTTTAAATCATGCAATTTGAGTAAAAAAAAAGCTTGGGTATCATAGGTGAAAGGAACCCATGAAATAAACTTACATACATTAGCTTAGAGATGAACTTGGTGAAGATTGGAGATGGTGACTTGATGCTTGAAGAAGAACCTTGAAGGAGAACCTTAGCTTGGAATGAGGGTTTGGGACTTGAGTTTGGGGAGTAATATGACTAAGTATTTGACTGTATAATGGGAAGTATATGTAACAACACGTTTGGGAACACTTAGGTCCAAGACTTAGAAGTCTTGGACCGAACTAAAAATAACAATCTCCAAAATGTACTGGGTCCGCGACGCGGAAACCCCACTGGAATTTGTGTTCTTGGAATTTCATAATTGCTAATCTTTCGCTCTTAAATTGGGGTTAGACCCTTTTCCACCTAATTTATACTCCCTTAACAAGAATATGGAGTTGAATTTTCGAAATAGCAAACGGATTTTTAGATATAGAATTTAAAATTTTGCGCATTCCGAGGCACGTTTTCAGGCACTTTTTGCGAGTCGTTTCAATACCTCCCCTTTGGGAACATTCATCTCCAAAAGTAGAAGAGACGTACAAGATAATAATGATTATAAAAAAACTAGCCCCGAGTAAAATGCAACATTACATTTAAAACATCATTTTCAAAATCTCAACATAAGTGTAAAATCATCATACTTATCAACTTAAACATGAATGCATATGAATGACTTATGGGCTAAAACATAAGACTTATAATCACATAGGGAACTTAGAAATAGTTCTTAGGCTTGAGTGGAGTGGAAACAAAAAGGATACCGCTTTTGCATGTCCGCTTCGGCCTCCCAAGTAGCACTTTCGATTTGTTGGTTCCTCCAAACGACCATAACGGATGCCACCTCCTTGTTCCTCATTCTCTTCACTTGCCTATCTAGGATCTAAACTGGGACCTCCTCATAAGTCAAGTTATCTTCAACAACACGCACAACATCAATAGGCACAATAGCATTAGGTTCACCAACATATTTTCTGAACATTGAGACTTAGAACACCGGATGACCCAAATTCATTTCACTAGGCAACTTCAATTCATAAGCTACCTTGCAAACCCTCTTCAAGACCACATAAGGAACAACATATCTTGGACTCAGCTTCCCCTTTTTACAAAAATGGACCACACCTTTTATTGGAGAAACTTTCAAATAAAACCAATCACCCACTTTGAATTCAAGGTCTCTTCTTCTCACATCGGTATAAGTTTTTGACGATTTTGCGTTGTTATCAACCTTTACCTAATCATCTGAATCTTCTCAAGAGCCTCCATAACAATATCTAGTCCCAATAATTCCACCTCTCCAACCTCAAACCAACTAACTGGTGATCTAACCAACTAACTGGTGATCTACAACGTCTCCCATAAAGAGCCTCAAAGGGAGCCATACCGATACTAGAGTGATAGCTATTATTGTAGGCAAACTCAATATAAGGAAGATGGTCATACCAACTACCCATCAACTCCAATACACATGCCCTAAGCATATCCTCAAGGGTTTGAATGGTTCTTTTGGCTTGGCTATCCGTTTGAGGGTGGAAGGTCGTACTAAGGTGAAGTTTTGTTCCAAGACCCCTTTGAAAAAACCTCCAAAAGTGTGAAGTGAATTGTGCACCACGATCTGATATGATGGATAAAGGAACCCCGTGTAACTTCACGAACTCATGGACGTACAACCTTGCATACTTTTCAGCCCCCATATGTAGTCTTAACCGATATAAAGTGAGCCGATTTCGTCATCCTATCAAAAACCACCCATATAGAATCAAAACCTTCTCTAGTGTTGGGCAACCCAACCACAAAATCCATTTTAATCACCTCCCATTTCCAAGTAGGAGTCTCTATGTCTTGGGTTAGGCCACCCGACCTTTGATGTTCGACGTTGACTTGTTGACAACTATGGCAACTGGAAACGAATTTGGCAATGTCCCCCTTCATGCATCCCCACCCAAGTCTTTATACATTTTGGTGGAACCAGGGTGAATAGAATTAAAAGAATTATGGGCCTCATTAAGAATTTTCTCCCTCAAACCATCAACACAAGGCATACACAACCTACCCTGGTACCAAAGGGCACCATCTCCCCCTTGGGAGAAAACCTTTACTTTGCCCTCTTTCACCAAGGCCTTTAATTCAAGCAAGGAGGAGTCAAGATCTTGTTTTGTTATCACCTCATCAACCAAGGAAGATTTGGAGCCATCAACAAAGACAACACCATCATCACCAACCTCTTCCGACCTAACCCCAAAT
>JAPFFP010060715.1:0-27011 GCA_026153255.1 Solanum medicagineum | reverse complement strand
TTCCCAAGGAGGAGATATTGTAACACCTCTAAAAATGCCTTCAAATGATCTTACACAGATGTCTTGCATAACACATCATCCATACTCTTTTTGGTAAATCTAAAGCCAAATTATTGATGAGGAGGCAAAATTGTGCAGAAAAATAGACTCGTTTGATTTTTAGGTCACCTGTACCAAAAACTATTTTCTCTTAAAATTTTGCATTACTAGAAGCAACTACGACCTCTCCGAATCACGAATAGGGTTAACAACAGAACAAAATTGACCTAAACTCATTCTAGTGTCAAAACAAGGAAAATTGAACTTCACGCGAAAGTGATCTACACGGCTACAAGCTCGCATCGTGCTTATGCTCCAGTTTAAATTTTCTCAAGTAATCTTAATTTTAAGTGTAAGTGCCTTGGACTTTTTTCTAACGACCATTAAATAATTTGAACGATTTTTATGACTAAAACCCACTTTATAAATTGCCTTTGACCCCCACTTTGACCCCATTCTTTAACCATTCACTCATTACAAAAATTGTCTCTCTAGAAAGTTACTCCCAAAACTTTCTTCTTCAACAAGAAATGACTCCATTGAAGACCAACTCAGGATCTCCACTTCTCTTCAAATTTTAGGCAAGTACTTAAAATATGTGAGTTTCATCCATGGAATCCTTTCTTCTATGGAACTCCTCTTAAATTCTCTATTTTCACCTAATTTCATGTATGTAAACTGTATGAGTCTTCTCAACTTCAACTCAATTTCTTGAATTATAATTGAGATTATGTCTATTGATAAATCCTAATATGAATTCATGTCTATTACATAAAAATTTATGATTTTCCATGTATTCTCTCAAAGTCAAAGTTAGGACTCATGATTTCATAATGGGTCTTATTTGATTCTCATCCAACTGCATGTAATACTTTTTAATTATGATCTAACTACTCAATTAAGCATGTATTATTATTTAATTCCATAATTATACATGATTTTGGTTTAATTGACCATGAACACATGTTATGCCTAATTTCCTATGACTAAGCTATGATTTCATAAATATGATACTACGTATGATATGATGATGGTGGTGGTGGTAACGGTGATCTAAGAACCTAATCTTTATGAAAAAAATAATAAGATGAGAAGTATACCCATATTATATACAAAGTTATGTAGATATACTATTACTATGATATGTTATGTTCTCATAAAGTCATGATACCTATTTTACAAACTATGAAAGTATGATTTTGATAAAGTATAAATTATGATGATGTCTATATAATGCATGATTACGTATTCCATCAGATATGACTTAGAACTGAGAGGATCTTGGTAGATTTTATTTTCACATAACTTTGTGCCATCGTAGGGTTACGATCATCTGCCTACAAGGCTAGCTAATGAATCCATATAGCTTCATGATGTGATAGTCATTATGCTAGGATTAAGCCTAAAGGGTGGGATCTTTATACATACTTATAACACTCGCTATGCTAGGATTAAGCCTATAGGGTAGAGTACTCATGAATATATGATTCTCACCATGCTGGGATAGAGCCTGTAGGATGAAGGTCGGGTTTACCTTGGAAAAGTAGACTCCTCTTTCTCCGATGTAGAGGAAACATCAGAATTTCATGCAACATCTTGCATGGTCTTATTGTCCATTATGTTTTGACTCCTACATATGTATGTCTATTAGGCTATGAAATGTTTTATGGTGCTTCCAATCATGATTTTAAAGATGTATTGATCATTCATATCTTTTCCTTACTTTATTAACATGTCTATGCATATTTCCATTATGTACGATATTCATCAATGCATTACATGCTTATATACATAGTACATTCCAATGTACTAACACGTACTCTTGCCTACATGATATCATAATGTAGGAATGGATGACAAATCTACACTACACTATGGCAAGCTTTTGGCATTTTCTAGTGAAGATTTGGTGAGTTCCCATGCTTCGTGGATAAGCCCTTATGTTCTTTATTATGTTGATATTATTAGAACTTTTGCACTTTCTTATCTTGAGGGTGAGCTAGTAGCATATTATAAACCCCGCCAAGATCTATGATGTAGAGGCATGCTTGGTCCTATATTGATGTGATTCCCTCTGATGGAAAATGTTGACTCCTATGTTTAGCTTGTTTTAAATGATGTTTCCTCTTTCTTACTCTTATGATTTCTTATTTACCTTCTATATGCTTATGATATGAACAAAAGAGTTGGACGGGGTACCTTCTGGTATCACATTCACTGTATCACAACAAGGCCCTAGGTTTGGGTCATGATAGCGTGCCATACCTCAAATTCTGGGTCGCAACACTTAAGAAGTTAAAGGAGCAATTGAAGAAATTATTGGAGAAAGGATTTATAGGTCTAAGAATTTCACCATGAGATGCCCCCATGTTGTTTTGAGAAAGAAGTATGAATCACTTTGGATGTGTGTAGACTACTAGCAATTGAATATGTTTACCATAAATAACAAGCATCCCATTCTGAGAATAGATGATTTACTTGATTAACTCCAAGTTTCTTGCTACTTCTCTAAATTCAATCTCTTGTCCCGTTACCCCTAATTGAGGGTATTGGAGTTTGAGATTCCTAAGATGACATTTTGAAAGAGGTTTGGACATTTTGAATTTTTTATAATGCTCCCACATTCTTTATGAATTTGATGAATTGGATTTTTAAACCATACTTAGGCATGCTTGTGGTGGTATTCATTGATAGTATATTGGTTTGTTTCTAAAGTGAAAAGAGCATATAGGTCACTTAAGAGTGGTATTGTAAAGATTGAGGGATAAGCAACTATTTGCCAATTTAGGAAGTGAGAATTTTCATTGAGGGAGATGGCCTTTCTTGGTCATATTATTGAAGGTTTGTAGAGGAATTTTCATCTATTAAATCACATTGACTAAATTGACCGAAAAAAGTGAAGTTCAATGGTTGGATGAGTGTGACAGAAGTTTCCAAACAATGAAAGATCGTCTTATATTAACTTCTTGTCTTATGTTATCGGAAGATTGGATGGGTTTATGGCTTATTGTGATGCTTTATGTTCTGGTTTGGGTTGTGTTTTGAGGCTAGATGATAGGATCGTAGCATATGCTTCAAGGCAATGAAAGGTCCCTAAGTTAAAATTATTCAACCCATGATATTGAACTAGCAGTGTTTTTTTTTTTTTTGCATTAATAATTTGGCGTCACTATCTTTACGTGGTGAGTGTTGATATATTCACTGACCACACAATCTTACAATATGTGCTTAGTCGAACGGACTTAAAACTAGGCAAAAGAGGTAGCTTAAACTCTAAATGGACTATGACATGAGTGTGTTGTACCATCTGGGCAAGGCAGATGTTATCGCTGATGCACTTAGTTGGAATTCTGTAGGTACCGTTGCTCATGCTGATGATGAAATGAGGGAATCAATTAAAGGTATTCACTATTTTAACCATTTGGATATCAGACTAAGTGAGTCTACCAAGGGTGGAATTCTTGTTTGTAATGGCTCAGAACCATCATTGGTGGCGGATGTAAAAGCAAAACAAGATATGGATGCAATTTTAGTTGAACTGATAAGATTGGTGATCGAAAAGTATATTGAGGTTTTCTCTCAAGAGAGAGATGGGGAACTTTGTTAGATAAGACCAGTTATGCTTTTTAAATATCGATGGCCTAAGAGAGATGATATTGAGTGAAACCCATAACTCTCGATATTCAATCCATTAGGGATCTACCAAAATGTATGGTTACTTGAGGGAAGTGTATTGGTGGAACGGTAAAAAAAAGGATATAGCAAAGTTTGTAGCTATAAGGACCCTCAAGTAAAAGTGCAGAAAAATTGAGTTGGAAGTGCACAAGGCTCATTCCATGAAGCCAAGTTCATGGCTCGCGATTCAAACCATGGGTCATAGACGAAGCTCGTGGATGAGAACCTCAGAAAGTTGAAAGTTTTTGGCTAACTGTAAAGTGATCCACAAAGACCATCAATCACCCATGGAAGGAAATGCGGATTGTAGGTAGTGTTGTAGATATGAGTTCCAGACATGAAGGAAATTTAGAGTTTCTGGAAGGTAACTTACAACCAATAGGACTAACCATAGTTCCATACATGGTACATGGTTAGCCTTCATAGATGGGTTCCAGAAATGTAGGAATATTTTGTAAGTGTTGAAGGACTCCACGAGGCTATCCACCATTCGTGGATCAAAGAACAAACCATGGATAGAGGTTTCGTGGTTGGTGTTTGGTAACTGATTTCTGAAGATTTGAAAAGGGGAATCAGATAACGAGAACCACGGTTCGTGGTTCCATCCACAGCCCATAGTCGGGGTCACATGGTTCTTGTCCGATAGTCTTAATGAAGGACAATTTTGTCCATTTCATTATTCCTAAACCTAAACTATGTTATTTTATGTCCTTTTTTGCCCATAAATAGACCTTAAATCCCTAGATTCCCATTCCTTTTTCATTCTTACACTTTCTCAAATTTTCTAAGGAATTCATTCTCTCCAAAGCCAAGGCAAAGAGGGCTAGGGTTTCAAGGGTCTTCATCATAACAACAAATTCCTACTTCATAGGCTTACCTAAGGTGTGTGAGTTGATTTGTGGGTGTCCTTTCACCCACAAAGTTCTTCGTTGAAAGTTTTAACCTTTTTTTAAAGTCATTGGTACTATCATGCATGCTAATGTTGATTTCATGATGTTTTATGTTATATTAGGCCTTTAATGTTACCATGTGATGTTATACCAAGTATTTTCATAAGTTTCTAGGTAGGGGTGATGACCCCAATAGTTAATGCTTTGAATGATGATATGTAGGCTGTTTTTCATGTTTAAATGATCATAAATTTCCTATATTCATGCATGACTACCATGACATATGAATTTTTCCGACTTAGGATTAAGCCAACTAAGTTTTAAGTCAATCCTTGCATGTGATATGATAAGAAACAGGGTAGGAAAGAAAGGTTTTAGGTTGATGTTTGTCAAATGTATAAGTATTGTCCCTAATGCCCTAAATGATGTTTAATATGGTCCCCAAGATTATCACTAGGTGGTTCCTTAAATTTTGAGCTACTCTTGAAGATTGCTACTTATGATTCTAAGTATTACTATTTTACTAAGTTTATGTTCAAAAGAATTAAGTGGGATGACTTAGCACTGAATAAGGCCACAAGATGATGGGTAAGGGAACCCTAAAAGCAATCCTTTTGCCCCATTAACTTGGGTAATGGATCCACGTAGGCCAATTATGATATATGAGGATGCATGCCATGTGATGGAGCTCCACCTGGAAAGTGGTCTACCCATGACAATATAGAGGGTTATGTTGGATGCCATGTAGTAGCTCACAGATCTTATATGGTGGTCATGGTCCATTCCCACAAAAGTATGATGTTGATGTCTTCTTTCCATCAGATGTGTTTTATTTATGCATTACTTTTACTCATATTGAACATAATTCCTTGTGCATGCTTAAGCTCATATAAAGGTTTCCTTTACCATTTCATGCATTCTAGTCTTTAACTTACGAATGATGGCGTGCTGAATCTCACATACATAGTACATTCCAAAAGTACTAATTCATATTTTTCCTACATGATATCAGCATATAGGATAGGCACTCCTTCTTCGACTCGTGGCTAGTTCTTGTGACACTCCAAGACTATTATTTTTATGGTGAGCCCTTAGTTCAGAACTCCGTCTATTTTTCTTATTGCTCTGTATTTTGGAGATGATGTATATTTTGGTTTTTAAACTGAACACTTTTAATTTCTATGTTCAAATTTGAAATCTTTTCTATTTGAGGGAAATCGATCGGTTATCGGTTCCCATTTATCAATGTTCTAGATGGAATATTTATGGACACTATGTATGTTTTATGATATTGCTTTTATTCAAATTATGTCCCATAGACCCTATCCATTTATTCCATAAAATGAATGAATCTATGCCTAAGAATGCTTATCATGCTAAGATGGCTTGGGTGAGGTGCCTATGTGTGCCTTATTCACTTTGTTACAACTAGGCCCTAGGCTTGGATCATGAAAAACTTTGTATCAGAGTATGAGGTTTTACAATGTTCCTCGAATTGTCCAAACATACCATATCAAATAGACTCTCGTTCAAGGTTGTGAAGTGCACCACAACCATGAATGAGAGGCTATGAGACGTTTAGGGCAGTCTTCCCTTCTTCATTATTCAAATCATGTTTTTTGAGTTGTATAAGGTTCTCCTATAACTAACAATGATCCCTTTACTATTTCTATGTCATGCTACCAAGACAAGCTCCAAAACCAAGGAATACCAGCGAAACAACAAGCCCGTCTATTACAACAATATGACAGGGGGTCTCATGCGGAGTTTAGAGTCGCATTCACGATGCTACCCCATTCTGAGGCTAATCATTCTAATAGGTAGATTGATATTCCTCCCCAAGTTCCATTCCAGCCACACTGGTTAGAGATTTCATAAGGATGAGTCCTCTGGAGTTCCATGGTTCTAAGGTGGAAGAGGTTCCTATCGACTTCATAGATGAGACTTATCAGATTGTCACCATAATGGGAATTCCCTTAGAAGAGAAGGATAAGTTGGTGTTGTAAAAATTAAAGAGAGTAGCAAAGATATGGTATGAACAATGGGTAGAGTAAAGGGGCCAAGGAGCGGGTGCAATCGAATAGGAGGAGTTTAAGGGTGCTTTCTCGGGCTGGATCTTCCCACTAAATTTGAGGGAGGCTAAGGTACAAGAATTAATCAACCTCAATCAAGCACATGAGTGTGAGAGAGTATTATCTTAAATTCACTAAACACTCCAAATATTCCCTTCCATGGAAGCGGATCCAAGAGCCCGAATGAGCAAGTTTAGATCTGGTGTACTGGACTTGGTGTCAAAGGAGTGAAAGATGGTCATGCTTATAAAGGATATGGATGTATCTCGGTTGATGACGTATGCTGACAAAATTGAGGAGGAGAAGTTGAGGGAGAGCCCAAGAGGACTCGGGTTGATGGTGGGGGATATTCTCACCAAAGGAGTGGAGGCCATGACAAGTTCCAAGGTGTCCACAAGCAAGGTGGCAAAGGGTCTATCAGCAGTCCTTCTCCCCGATCCACCAAGGACAAGGGGGTATCTCCAAAGTCGCAAAATCCTAATTGCCCAAAGTGTGGGAGGACCCACAAGTGAGAGTGCTTGGCAGATTCAAACGCATACTTCAAATGTGGAAAGCCTGAGCATCATGCAAAGGATTGTAGGAGTGGAGGTGCAAGGCCCAAGGCCAAGGTGGGAAATCTCAAGGTGTCCTGAGGGATAACCATTTCTATGCTCTTCATGGCCGACAAGAAATTGAAGAAGCTCCGAATGTTGCTATCGAAATGTTGAAAGTTTATAATTTTGATGCATATGCATTATTACATCTGGGGGAGAATTTTTCATTTGTAACTCCTTTCCTTGCAGATAGATTCCATGCATATCCTGAAATCCTTAATGAGCCTTATGAAGTGTGTACACCCGTTGGAGAGTCTATTACTGCACAAAGAGTTTATAGAAAGTGTCCCATTTCCATCTTGTATAAAGTTGTCCTTTGTGACTTAGTAGAGCTCTTTATGGTTGACTTTGATGTTATACTAGGGATAGACTGGTTGCATGCATCTTATGCCTCCATAGATTGTCAAACTGATAGTGTCAAGTTGTAATTCCTAAATTAGTCCATTCATGAGTGGAAGGTAGAAATTCTTCACGTAGATGTTGGTTTCTTTCCTTTCTAGAGGTCTAGAATCTGATCTTAAAGGGATGCATAGATCATCTAGTGAGGGTCAGAGATGTTACTCCAAAGTCACTTCACTTGAGTCAGTTCCTATTGTCACTGAGTTCCCCAATATTTTTCCGGATGAGTTATCGGGTATCCCTCCAAAAAGGAAAATAGATTTCAGCATATACCTCTTACCCAACACTCAACCTTTCTCAATTCCTACTTGTAGAATGGCTCCCGTAGAGTTGAAAGAATTAAAAGAGCAATTAAAGGTTTTGTTGGAAAAAATGTTTTATTAGACCTGGTAGGTCTCTATGGGGTGCTTCGGTTTTTTTTTGTAAGAAAGAAGGATGGGTCACTCTACATATGCATAGACTACTGACAATTCAATAAAGTCACTATTAAGAATAAGTATCCAATCCCAAGAATAGATGATTTGTTTGACCAATTGCAAGGGGATATACATTTCTTCAAGATTGATTTAATATAAGGTTCAAGTATCACCAATTAAGGGTGAGGGAGAGTGATATTCGTAAGATAGCTTTCCAGACTAGGTATGGTCACTTTGAATTTGTGGTAATTTCTTTTGGTCTCACCAATGCACCAGCTATTCTTATGGACCTTATGAATAGGTTGTTCAAGCCCTACCTTGACATGTTCATAGTGTTGTTTATCAACAATATCCTCATCTACTCCCGGAGTAAGGAAGAACATATGGAGCACTTTAGAGTGGTGTTGAAAACTTTGATGGAAAAAAGGCTTTTTGCAAAATTTGACAAGTTTGAATTTTGGCTAAGTGAGGTTGCCTTCCTTGCGCATGTGGTATCAAGTGATGACATCAAACTTTCCTAAAGAGACAGAAGCAGTGAAAATTGTTCAAGTCCATTGACTCCTACCGATATTAGGAGTTTCATGGTTCTAGTTAGGTACTATAGGAGGTTTGTGGAAGGTTTCTTCTCCATTTCATACCCATTGGCCAAGTTGACTCAAACAGAAAGCAATGTTTGTGTGGACAGATGAGTGTGAGAAAAGTTTCTAAACCTTGAAGAATCGGTTAACCTTTGCTCTAATCTTGACCTTTTCGAAAGGAAATGATGGGTTTGCTATCTACTGTGATGCTTAAAGGATTGGTTTGGGGTGTGTGTAGGTGCAACATGGTAAGATGATTACCTATGCATCAGGGAAACTGAAGGTAACCTGAGACAAACTATCCAACTCATGATCTTAAACTTGCAGTCGTATGCTTTGAAAATTTGACGTTACTACTTGTATGGGGTTCATTTAGATGTCTTTACCAATCATAAGAGCCTACAACACATATTCACTGTAAAAGATCTCAACTTAAGGCAATGGGGATGGTTAGAGCTTCTCAAGGACTTTGATAGAAGTGTGAAGTATCACCGGGTCAAAGCCAATGTGGTAATCGATTATCTAAGTAGGGTTTCCATAGGTCGATGATGGAAAAAAATGAGTTGTCCAAAGAAGTCTATAGTTAGGTTGGGAGTCAAGTTGGATGAATCCAGAATTGGTGGTGTCATGGTGCTACATGGGTTCAAATCTTCTTTGATCAAGGATGTTAAGTCCAAGCAAGTCATTGATCCTATGTTAGTTGAATTGAAAGCCCTAGTGAAAGAAGGAAAGATAGAAGTTTTCTCACCAGGGGGAAATGGTGTACTCCGATATCAAGGGAGATTGTGTGTGCCAAACGATAGTGAATTGAAGAAGTTGATATTGGAGACAAGGATCATAACCCTTCTTATTTTATTCATCCCGATTCTATAAAATTGTATAGAGAATTGAGGGAGGACTATTGGTAGAATGTAATGAAGAGGGACATTGCTAAATTTGTGTCCGAGGTTGCCATTTGCTAACAAGTCAAAGTTTAGCATCAAGGCACGGGTGGCCTAGCTCAAGATATTGACATTCCTACTTGGAAGTGGGAAAAGGTCAATATGGACTTTGTAGTGGGGTTGCCTAATACCAAGAGATACTTTGACTCTATATGGGTAATAATGGGTCAGATAAAAAAGTTGGCTCGCTTCTTACCGATCAAAATGACATTCGGTCTTAAAGACTATGCTCAGTTATATATTCGAGAATTGGTGAGGTTGCATAGGATTCTATTATCCATTATACCAGATTGTGGTGCCCAATTTATCTCTCATTTTGAAAATCTTTCCAATGGGGTCTTGGTACTAACATGAAGCTAAGTATCGCCTTCCATCCCCAAACCAACGGGCAAGTCGAGAGAACCATTCAAATATTGGAATTCATGTTGAGAGTTTGTGTTTTTGAAACAACCCCAAAAAGTGCCTGAAAATGTGCCTTGGAAATGCCCGAAATAGTAATTTCCATATATCTCAAAATCCATGCGTTATTTCGAAAATCTAACTTCATATTCTTCATTAGGGGGTCAAATTGAGAGGAAAATAGGTCTAACCCCGATTTTAGAGGAACCATAGCGAATTTTGAAATTTCAAAGTTTGATGAAAAACAATGTTAATCCACATTTGGGGCGTGACGCGCCCCAGTGTATTTTGCTGTCCAGTTTTTCAGTTCGGTCCAAGACTTTTGGGTCTTGGACCTAAGCCTCCCCATGCATGAAAATACCTATACTTAGCCTTATTTCACCCTCATATCTTCCAAGACATTCCCAAATACTCTCTCAAATACTTGGAAAATATTTCATCTCCAAAATTCAAGTCTGAAAACTCATCCGGATCCAAGGATTTCCTCTCAAGTTTCAAGTCTCCATCTCCAATCTTCTTCAATGATTCTCCAAAAGCTAAGGTATGTGGGTTTATTTTATATGTTCCTTACACCCATGATGCCCAAGCTTCCTTTTCTTAAAAATTGCAAGATTTAAAGTTGATTTATTCATGGGTCTTATTTATTATGAAAATTCACTGCACACTATGTTTGGGTTTAAGAAATTATGATATTTTGGCATGTTTTGAGCTATGGATATAAGCTATATTGTAAGACTTGATGAAAGGTTTTGATGTATATTATTTGAAGGTATTACCAAGTATTTATTGATGATTTTACATTGGATTTACTTGCCTATTTTTATTCTTAAATTGCATGGTTTTACACTAACACTACACACCCACAAGTGTTTGATAAAATGTCTGGGTTATGGTTCTTGAGTTATTGAAGGCCTAATGCTTTGCATATGAGATATATGAGTTTATGTTGATGAACGTATGTTGTATATATGATAATTTCATGATAAGCTTCTATAGTGTTACATGTTGACCATAATCTTGTTGAGGGGTTGGTACCTTGACCACTTTGATGGAGGGTGTTAAGTCCATTAACCTTGTTGAGGGGTTTGTACCTTGAGCACTTTGATGCAGGATGTTAAGTCCATTAACCTTGTTGAGGTGTTGGTACCTTGACAACTTTTGATGGAGGATGTTAAGGCCATTAACCTTGTTGAAGGGTTGGTACCTCGATCACTACCAAGGGGGTGCTAAGCCTTGGATTCCGAGTACTAGTTGCTTGGTCTTGGATGATGGTCTCTTCTTATCTGTGTAATATGTTTTATATAAGCATGTTTTACTTCGAACATCATTCAGACATGTCATATTGCTACAATGCTATGTATTGATTATTATTACGTATTTTGACTATGTTGCCTATCTTTCATTGCATTGCATCCTGCATATATAGTACATTTAAACATACTAATACATATTTTATACCTACATGATGTTATCATGTAGGAACAGGAGCTCCATTTAGCCATCCTCCTCCTCCACGTGCCTAGTTCGATTGTCTCTCAAACTAGTTGGTGAGTCCTCCATTTCGAGGACGTTGGTATATATTTCTTATGCTATGTATTGATTCTCTCTTATTTATTACTACTTTGACTATGAGGGTGAGCCCCGTTACTTGACTTGGCCCCTGCTAAGTATCTATGTTTAAAGGTGTTGTTGGACTCATTGTGCATTATTCTTGAGCTTTGACTCATCTATGATATTTAAGTATTACTCTGTCTTTCTCTCTCTCTCCCGTAGGCCCAATTCCCCTTGTTTATGCTTATCTCTATTTGTTATTTTAATTACTTTCGTGACCAAGGATGTGTAATGATATGCTGTGAGGCTTGTTTGGGGTTCCTTCGGGTTCCCCGTTCGTCGGTCACTACTAGGCCCTAGGCTTGGGTCGTGACAAAGATGGTATCAAAGCACTAGGTTCTTAGATCCTTAGAGTCTAACACATCACGTCGATTAGAGTCTTTTTCATGGTTATGTTGTGCACCACAACTTTGAGTAGGAGGCTATGAGACGTTTTAGGAAATATTTTCCTTCTTTATGTTCTAAGTCGTGCTATAGAGTTAAAGTAAGTATTCCCCCTAATGATTGTTTTTTGATATTATATATCATGCCTAACACAAGGGGAAGAAGAGCCTGCACCCCCGAGGAGCAATCGACCCCTCCCGCTCCTCAAGATCCTCAAGATGGGGACTTATTCATGAAGAAATTCAGGATGCTCTCACCTTGCTTGCACAGTTGTAGCTAATGAAGACATCCAAGGGGACCAAGCCCCTCATGCTCCCACTCCAGCATCTCGAGTGAGAGACTTTATGAGGATGAATCCGCTGGTATTCTATGGGTCAAAGGTTAATGAGGACCCTCAAGAGTTCATTGATGAGATTTATAAGGTGTTGGCCATCATGGGTGTTAGGTCAGCGGAAAAGGCGGAGTTGGCGGCTTACCAACTCAAAGGGGTTGCACAAATATGTTTTAATCAATAGAAGGAAGAGAAGGGGGTTGGCAATATGGTTTTATGGGAGGAGTTCAAGGCGGCTTTTCTTAATTAGTTCTTCCCGTTGCGCTTAGGGAGGCTAAGATGGTAGAATTCATGAATTTGAAACAAGGTTCCTTGAATGTGACGGAGTATGCCCTCAAGTTCAACCAACTTTTAAAGTATGCTCCCCAATTGTTGGATGATCCAAGGTCTAGCATGAGTAAATTCGTGATGCGAGTGTCTAACCTGGTGAGTGAGGAGTGCCGGTCTTCTATATTTATTAGTGACATTAATTTGGCCCGCTTGATGACCTATGTCGAACAAATAAAGGAGAAAAAGTTTAGGAAGAGGAGAGGTAAGGAGGCCAAGAGGGCCTATAGTGAAGGAAAGTTCCAAAGTCTCAAAAGTAGTGGCAGTGTGGTACTTTAAGATACGTGCCCAACATGTGGTAGACACCATGATGGCCCGTGCTTGAAGAAAACCAATGCTTGTTATGGTTGTGGAGATGTGGGTCCCTAGATAATAGGTTGTCCTTATAGGCGCAAAAAGGGTAGGTGGAGATGTTGATCAAGGGGATGCTCCAAAATATGATCGGTTCTATGCTCTTCAAAGAAGGAAAGGAGGGGAAGAGGTGCCCGATGATGCTACCGGTATTTTAAAGGCTTTTCTTGATGTTGTTGTGCATGCTATGATGGTTCCAGGGGTTACTTTCTTTTCATTGTTCCTTTTGTTTCTAGTACGATATGGTTATGTGAGTCTATTATTGCTAGAAGGGTTTAGGGGTTGTTCATGTTCTTATTGCATAGGGTTTTGTCTTGTGATTTTGGTTGGACTCAGTTTGTTGGATTGGAGGTCTTTAGGTGGTTTGACTACTTACATAGCATGCTCCCAATGAGTGTAGGACCCATAAGGTTGTGATATGATGGTTAAGGATGGTCGATTTATTTGGTCAACTGCAATGGGTTAATCACTTCTCTAAGCTTGATATTTGGTTCGGGTTTTGTCACCAAGTGATGATGAGGATAGGTGATATCCCTAAGTGTCTTTTTGGATTAGTGGTGAGCATATTGATTATTGTTAGAGTTTTTTGGTTGACTTATGCACCGGCTAGGTTTGTGGATTTCATGAATAAGGTCTTAAAACCCTACCTTGACATGTTTGTGGTGGCCTCTAGTGGTGGAAAAGTGATTTATTTAGAGCTTGTGAACCCTTTTGGGGGTAGTGACGCAAGTCTTGAGGGATGAGAGTTGCTAGATATGGTAGGTGTGAGTTGAGGATAACAATAAGGTGGTTAGAACTCCGTAGGGATTATGATATGAGTACGCATTTTTTTTTGGTAAGGCTAATATTATAGTCGATGCTCTAAGTAGACTAAAATGTGTTAATGATGGTGGCAAAGAGGTGACTTGAGGGGTCCATCGTTTGGCTAGATTGGGGGTTAGGTTGGAGGAATTTGAGCATAGTGGTGTAGTGTTCTTGATGGTTCCAAATCTTCTTTGGTTGATGGGGTCTAGATTAAGCAAAGCCTTGTTTTCTCCTTATTAGAGTTGGAGATTTTGGGTGAAAGAGGGTAAAGTGGAGGTTATCTCCCAAGGGGGAGATGGTGGTTTATGGTGCCTAGTGGGCTATGTGTGATTAAGGTTGTCAAATGAGGTCAGGGTTGTAAGACCTTATAGAGTGAAGACGAGGATTGGTAAGGCTACTTAAAGATTGGAAATTCTTAGTGTTATGGTTATGGGTTGTCCGGTTCTTTATGCTTCTACGTTGAGGAGGTGTGTTGGTGATTCAAGTGTTATAGGAATCTTGAGGTTATGGAGGTTGTGGAGGATGTGTTAACTTATGAGGATGTCCGGTGGAGAAGTGGGGTGGATGTGAGTAAGGGGTGATTTTAAGGATGTAGTGTTCGTCAAGGTCCATGGGAAGGATCGTCAAGTCTAGAGTGTCTTTTGGGGAGCCGGAGAGGACATGGAAAAGCATCATCCGTACCAATTTCATTTTATTCAAGCTTATGATAACATGTCAAATTCCTTTTTATGATTTCATGTCTCGTGTTCCAACCCCTAAGTCATTTGCATGCATTCATGTTTACATTGAAAAGGTTCATGGTGATTTTACACTTATGTTGATATTTTTAAAATGGTGTTTTAAAATGTATTGTTGCATTCTTGTTAGGGCTGACCTCTTTATGATTACTCTTCTCTTGTATGTTTCTTTGACATTCGGGGACGAATGTTCCAAAGGGGGAGATATTGAAATGACCACAAAAAGTGCCCGAAAATGTGCCTCGAAAATGTCTAGAATCGTAATTTCCATATATCTCAAAGTTTTTGCGTTATTTCAAAAATATGACTTCATATTCTTGATCAAGGGGTCAAATTGAGTGGAAAATGGGTCTAAACCCTATTTAACTGTAGCGAATTATGAAATTTCAAGGTTTGACGCAAAACAGTGTTAATCCGAGTTTGGGGCACTACGCGCCACAGTGTATTTTACTATCCAGTTTTTCAGTTTGGTCCAAGACTTTTTATCTTGGGCCTAAGCCTCCCCATGCGTGAAAATGCCTATACTTAACCTTATTTCACCCTCATATCTTCCAAGATATTCCCAAATACTCTCCTAAGTACTTAGACAATATTTCATCTCCAAAAATCAAGTCTGAAAACTCATCTGGATCTAAGGATTTCCTCTCAAGCTTCAAGTCTCCATCTCCAATTTTCTTCAAGAATTCTCCAAAAGCTAAGGTATGTGGGTTCTTTTATGGATTCCTTTCACCCATGATGTCCAAACTTCCTTTTCTTAAAAGTTACATGATTTAAAGTTGATTTACTCATGGGTCTTATTTATTATGAAAATTCACTGCACACTATGTTGGGGTTTATGAAATTGTGATTTTTCGTCATGTTTTGAGCTATGGATCTAAGATCTATTGTAATACTTGATGAAGGATTTTGATGTGTATTGTTTGAGGGTGTTACCAAGAATTGATTTATGGTTTTACATTGGATTTACTTGCATGTTTTGATTTTTGAAATGCATGGTTTACACTAACACTACACACCCGCCAAGTGTTTGATAAAATGTCTGGGTTATGATTCTTGAGTTGTTGAAGGCCTAATGCTTGGCATATGAGATGTATGACTTTATGATGATAAAAGTATATTTTACATGTGATAGTTTCATGATAAGCTTCTATAGTGTTACATGTTAACCATAACCTTGTTGAGGGGTTGGTACCTTGACCACTTTGATGGAGGGTGTTAAGTCCATTAACCGTGTTGAAGTGTTGGTATCTCTATTACTACCAAGGGGGTGCTAAGCCTTGGATTCCGAGTACGACTTGCTTGGTCTAGGATGATGGTCTCTTCTTATCTACGTAATATGTTATATATAAGCATGTTTTACTTCAAACATCTTTCATACATGTCATATTGCTACTATGCTATCTATTGATTATTATTACGCATTTTGACTATGTTGTCTATCTTTCGTTGCATTGCATCCTACATACTTAGTATATTCAAATGTACTAACGCACACTATATGCCTACATGATGTTATCATGTAGGAACCAGAGCTTCATTTGGCCATCCTCCTCCTCCACGTGGCTAGTTCGATTGTCTCTCAAACTAGTGGGTAAGTCCTCTATTTCGGGGATGTTGGTCTATATTTCTCATGCTATGTATTGATACTCTCTTATTTATTTCTACTTTGACTATGAGGGTGGGCCCAGTTACTTGTCTTGGTCCCCTCTACGTATCAATATTTAGAGGTGTTGTTGGACAAGTTGTGTATTATGCTTAAGCTTTGACTCATCTATGATATTTAAGTATTACTCTCTTTCTCTCTCACAACCTTAGTCCTGATTCCCGTTGTTTATGCTTATCTTTGTTTGTCATTTTAATTACTTTCGCAACCAAGGATGTGTATGATATGCTATGAGGCTTGTTTGGGGTTCCTTCACGTTCCCTATTCGCCGGTTACGTCTAGGCCCTAGGGTTGGGTCGTGATAGTGTTGGACTTGAAAGGGAGTTGGGATGATCATTTTCCTTTCATCGAGTTTTCTTAAAGTAATAGCTTTCATAAAAGTATTGAAATGGCATCATTTGAAACATTGCATGGCAGACGGTGTAGATCATCTGGTAAGTGGTTTAAAGTTTGTGAGATGGCCTTGCTAGGACCAGACTTGGTCATGGATGCGATGGAAAAGATTAGGTTCATAAGAGAAAACTTGAAGTTGTCCCAAAGTCTCCAAAAGTCCTACTTCGATGTGAGGAGGAGGGATCTCGTGTTTGGAATTTGTGATTGAGTCTATTTTAAGATGTCCTCCATGAATGTTGTGATCTGGTTTAGCATGAAAGGGGAGATTAAGCCCTAAGTATATAGGGCCTTACAAGGTGGTGACAATAGTGGGAAAAGTGGCATATGAAGTGGACTTGACTATGGAAATGAATTTGGTTCATCTAGTCTTTCATGTGTCAATGTTGAGAAAGTTCATAAGTGATGTAAACTCCATAGTTCCCTAGGAAGATGTGAACATTGAAGAGAACTTGAGTTATGAACAAGTGCAGGTTGAAATCTTAGACCGGTAAGTGATAAAGCTAAGGAACAAAGAAGTTCCATCTGCTAAAGTTCTGAATCAATAAGTTGAGGGTGCAACATGAGAAGTGGAAACAGACATAATGAAGCGTTACTCATATCTATTCCACTCTACTCAAGCCTAAGGTATTAATTTCTCCTTTCACAAAACCTGTGATTTCTTGCATTTTAGTTTTCCATGATGCATACACTTATTTTCATGTTTATCGACTGTTTTGAGACCAATGTTAAGTGTGGATTTTTAAAATTTTACAACAAGATGTTTAAAGTGCAGTATTTCATGCATGTTGGGTTGTTAACTGATGTTTGACTCTTTAGAGCTTACGCTTAAGTACATTAAGGAACAAATGTTCCCAAGAGTGAGATATTGTAAGGACCCTTAAGTTAGGAGCTTGGTAAGTGTAGAAAAGTTGGGTTGGAAGTGCATAAGGCTCATTTAACGAAGCCAAGTGGACGGCTTGTGGTTCAGACTATGAGCCATAGACCATTTCGTGAATGAGAGCCTTAGAAATTTAAAAGTTTTGCTAAGTGTAAATTTAGCCATGAAGACCATCAATGCCCCGTGGATGGAAACATAGACTGTAAGAAGTTTCGTAGGTATGAGTTCTAGACAAGAAGAAAATTTGAAGTTTCGAGAAGGTCACCCATGACCAATAAGACAAGTCATAGTTCCATACTGCTGTTGCTCAACCCGACTAACTCAAAGGAAGCAAGGGCGGTCGTCATCAGCATATTAACCCAACATTAGAGGCCGGGGTTGATCCCACAGGAAGCAATGTACCAGTAAATGAGTAGAGTAAGGACCTATGACTACTAGATTTTGACTCAATAAGTGAGTGTCAAGCAAGAGTTCTAACTAAATGAGGGGGGGGGGGGAGAGCTATGCTATCAGCTAATCCTAAGAAACAATTGGGTAACGATTAATCTAGTAAGGATAGGGGATATGGGAATCAATCAAAAGTTAAATCAACCTTAACATCAAATTAACACTATGGGTAGGCTAGGTTGCTTGTAATCACCCCGACTAGGATAGTTGATGCTTCGCAAGAGCTAGCGATAGCCTCTTACACTAGCCACTCAAAGATACACCTGTCTTGAGCACCTCAAAGCAATACTCCCAAGACCTTAGCCGTTGAGTCCCTGTTGAGGCCCTCAACTCATAAACCCATGACTATCATGCAATCCTCCACCTCAACTACACCAGCTAAAGCAATAATTGAAAATCAAAGCTAGATTCAAGTAGCTACCTCAAATTTAAGTTATACCAGAAGATATGCATGAACTCATAAATCAAGTCAAGCAATCAAAGCAATTTGGGAGAAAGCCTTTAATTTTTGCAAGTAAATTATCAACTAAGCATGAAATTAAGAGAAATGATCAAGACCCATATATAAATTAATATCCAAGCTTCACTTAGCAAGTGGATCCACATAGGCCAATTATGATATATGATGATGCATGCCATATGACAGAGTTACACTTGGCAAATGCTCTTCCTATGCCAACGTAGGGGGTTATGTTGGATTCTCTATAGTAGCTCACATAGTCTTATTAGTCGCTTACAGTCCATTCCCACAAAAGTATGATATTGATGCCTTCGTTTCATCACATGTGTTTCATTTATGCATTACTTTTGGTCATATCGAACGTAAATCCTCGTACATGCTTAAGCTCACATGAAGGTTGCATTTACCATTTCATGCATTCAAGTCTTTGACCTATTAATGATGGCATTACAATTTCATACTTGCATTGTATCTAATATACGTAGTACATTCAAAAAGTAGTAATTCATATTTTGCCTACATGATATCACCATATAGGGGCAGACGCTCCTCCCTTGACTCATGGCTAGTTCTTTCAATACTTAAAGACTAGTATTACTGTTCTGAGCCCTTAATTCATGGCTCCACCTATTTTCCTTCTTGTTGTGTATTTTGGACATGATGTGTATTTTGGTTTTTAAACTGGTGGCTTTTACTTTCTATGTTCAAATTTGGAATCATTTCTATTTAAGAGAAACCGACCATTTATCGGTTCTCATTTCTAGATGGTGTCTTTATGGACACTATGTATGTTTTAAGATGTTGCTTTTATTTAAATGATGTCTCATAGACCTTGTCCTATTTATTTTCGCAAAATGAATAAATCTATGCTTATGAATGTTTGTCATGCTAAGAAGGCTTGGATGAGGTGCCTATGGGTGCCTTATTCGTTTTCTTATGACTAGGCCCTAGGCTTAGGTCATGATAGTAGCGGAATCTCAAATTGCTAATAAATTAAGGTTGAATGCCAAAGTTCGGGAGGTTTAGCCCAAGATATTGATATTCCTACATAGAAATGGAAGACATGAATATAGACCTCATGATGGGTTTACCTCACACCTAGAAACAACATAACTCGATTTGGGTGGTAGTTGATAGAATCACTAAGTCATCCCATTTTCTACTGGTTAAGATTACCTGTAGTACCAAAGATTATGCAAGGAGGCATATTAAGCACCGCTTTTCACCCTCAAATCAACAGGAAAGCTGAGAGAATAATTCAAACTATGGAATACATATTTATGGATAATTGATTTTGAGGGTAATTGGTATGATCTCTTACTGCTTATTGAATTTGCTTATAACATCAGTTATGATTCAAACATTAAAATAGCACCTTTTGAGACGTCGTATGGGAGAAGATCTCGGTATTTAGCGGGATGATTTGAAGTTGGTGAAGTAGCCTTTATAGGACCAGGATAGGTATTTGATGCTATGGAGAAGGTGAGGCTTATAAGGAAAATGTTAAACTGGCCCAAAGTCATCAAAAGTCTTATTTGAATGTGAGAAGGAGGGAACTTGAATTTAATGTGAATGATTGGGCCTACTTGAAGATTTCATCTATACAAGGTATCATACATTTTGGCAAAACAAGAAAGCTTAGTCCTCGATATATAGGCCCATACAATATCTTAAAGTGTGTTGGTAAGATGGACTATAAACTTGATTTTCCATTGGAGTTAGCCTTGTACATCTAGTATTCCACATGTGATGTTGAGGAAATGTGTTGGTGTCCTATTGCCATTATACCTTTTGGTGATGTAAGTGTTGAAGAGACTTTGACCTATGAGAATGTTCTTGTTGAAATTTTAGACCAGTAAGTTAGGAGGTTGGGGAACAAAGGAAATTACATGCGTTAAAGTTTTATGGAAGAACCAAGAAGTTTGAAGCACTACATGGAATGTGGAATCGGACATGATGAAATAATATCCTTACCTTTTTCATTCCATTCTAACCTAAGGTACCTAGCTATTCATGCTCAATTCCTCTGAGCTCTGATGTTCCAACTCTTCATTTCATATTACATGCATGCATTTATATGAACTTGATTTTTAAATAAAGTTTAAGTTATATTATTGCATTCATGTTGGATTATTATCTATACATTCTACTCTATTTAAGTCAAGTTTTCATCTCATTCGAGGACGAATATTCACATAGGGTAGATTATGTAATATCCTAGGCAATCGAAGGTTTGAATATGGTATAATAGGATAAATATAGTAGTAAATGGCCTCGATAGATTTTTAGGACAAGTATTTCACTAATATTTTTTTAATTATCTTATTCGACATAGGCACGTCGTATACCTGCTCCATGTTAGTTCTAATTTGTCCTTGACCAGAATTTGGTCATAATTAGACTTATGGTGAACCATCTCTGTGTCGTAGTGCTTGGCCTATTACTATGGTTCGATTTCATAAAGTAGGAGCACTTTAGACTTTTTCCCTACCTATTAGTTAATGAACTTGGATGTTTTAAGGTCTAAAATCCTAATCTATTAAAATACCTCAAGCCCCCAATAATTCTCTTGTTCACTCACAATTCATCAATTTTAAAACGTCTCTCTCCACTAAGACTCTCAAATCTCAATTGAAGACAACTAGCGACTCTTCATGTTCTCCATCAAAATTCAAGGATTCTTCTAAATTCTTACCCAAGGTATGTGAATCTACATCCATGGGTTCCTTTCACACATGGATCCCAATAATTTCTAACTATTTCATTTAATTTCATGTATATATTTTCATGGGTCTTCTTAATTTTATTCAATTGCATGAATCATAATTTATTCTATGACAATTAATTTATTTAGACATAAACAAATGAGCATTGCATGATATTTATAATTTTCTACATGAATTTCTCTACAATGTTATTTAGGGCTCAAAATTTCATTGTGAATTTTGTTGAATTCTCCTTCAATTTCATAAATTGAGTTTCAATTATTATTTATTTTTCAATTAAGTATGAATTATTATTCAATTGTGTAATTTTGATGATTTATAAGAAATTTCTCCTACAAGTTACTTAGTGTTTGCTAGTGGATCCACATAGCTCATGACACCTGTAAAGAAGTAGAGTTCTACCTTGGCAAGTAGACTCCCTTTTCTTCGATATATGGATAAACATCGGAGTTCCATGTTATAACTTGCATTTTCTTATTATCATTTATAATTACTCCCACGTATATATAATCCTTGTGATGATTTACTTCACTACTTATAACCTTTACCTTCATATGATGTTCTTATGGTTTACTTATGCATTCACCTATCTCATTCCTAATTATTATTCTACTTTTCTTTTATCATGATATTTAAAATGGTTACTATGTATTATGATTTATTATCCATTGCATTGCCTACATACCTAGTACATTAAAATATATTTACACATACTCTTATCCACATTGTGCTATGATATAGGAGAGGGTTCTCATTTTACTTCTCACGCTTGTGGCTAGATTCAAGAGTTCACTTTGAAAACTTTATGATGAGTCCTCATGGTTCGAGGCCAAGCCCTACATTTCTCTATCATTGTTGTTTTACTTTTAGGATGTTATGAGACTACTTCTTGAGTTGATTTTCTTTGAGGGTGCGTCGGGGACATATCTTAGCCCCTGCCTATGCTAGACTATGTAGAGGCATGTTGAATTGTGTAAAAGTCTATGTTATCCTTTCATTGCTTGCTAAAGTTGTTTCTTTTTTTATTCCTTACCTTATGTATGCTTGATATGCTAAGAGACTTGGTTAGAATTCTTTTGGGGATTTTAATCACCATGTCACACCTAGGGCAGCTTGGATAGTGACAAAGATATGATGGTTGAGAATTATGATAAAACCGTAGCAGGCAGTTAACCCTCTATTTGGATGGTGGTTTTCCATGGTTTCATAATATATGGTATTGTATATTATGGTATGGTATTGTATAGTACAGTACTATACAATGTTTGGATAGACTGTATGGGCTGCTATGGTTTAATGATAATTTGTTGTTTGATTTGATTGTGTGGTATTGTATCATAACTTATAAATTCACAAAAATGTACTTAATTAATATAAATATTAAATTTATCAATATTTTTAAAAAATAAATACATAAAATCAAATAGAGAAACATACAAGCTAATGTATCTCCAATCCATATAAAAAATACAAGAAAATAAAAAAGTAAGATATTTAAAAAAATGCGCCTACAAAAATAGGCTTAAGCTTGAAAGAAAAGATGGGAGGCAGAAGAGAAGTTTCAAAAGTTGATGTGGAGGGAAATAAGTAATACAAAGGTAGTAGATATATTATAGGAAAAGTGTAACAAAGTATAAAATATAAATTAGGATCATTTCAATTTAAGTAAGGGTATTATTGGAAAAAAATAAGAGAACTATAGGATCTCACCAAATTAGTGGTTTCAAAAAGTGAGGATTCTCATAGTTACAGAACTATGGAACCAAATCATACCATACCATATAATTAATGAAATAGTCAAAGAAACATGGTTCTCTTATGTCACGACCCAAGCCTAGGGCTTAGGCGTGACATGGTGCATGGGGAACCCTAAGGGCCCTAAGCAAGCCTCTTAACATATCATTACACATCATTGGTCGCGGAAGCAATAAAATAACAATAAGTAATAGTAAATAGGGATAACCGGGGCTATGAGACATCTTCCATATCATAAGCATCATAGAGTCAAAGAGAGTCAAGGCTCATAGCATCATTATATAACTTGTCCAACAACACCTCTAAACATAGAACTTAGCGGGGGTTAAGACAAGCAACGGGCTCACCCTCATAGTCAAAGTATACAAATAAAGGAAAGAGAGTCTTAGTATAACATATGCGCAAAAGATATCTTCCTCGGAGTTGAGGACTCACCAACTAGCTTGAGAGAGATCGTACTAGCCATGTGGAGGAGAAGGATGATCAACCGGAGCTCCGGTTCCTACATGGTAACATCATATAGGCATAGCATATGCATTAGTATGTTTGAATATACTAAGTATGTAGAATACAATGCAACAAGAGATAAGCAACATAATCGAAATGCATAAACATAGGCAATTAATAAGCATATTGCAATATGGCATGCATGGGTGATGCATAGGGTAAATCATGCTTAACATTGAACATAATATGTGTGTAAGAAGTGACCATGAATATAGAGTATCCAAGGCCTACCACCCCCTTGGAGAGGCGATTGAGGTACAAACCCCTCAATGTGGTTATTGGGGTACATATCGCCCAATTATGGTATCACAGGCCTACTACCTCTCAAGCGAGGCAATCAAGGTACAAACTCCTTAATGTGGTTGCACGAGCCTACTACGTCCCGAGAGAGGCAATTGTGGTATAAACCCCCCAACACATGGGCCTACTACCTCTCGAGCGAGGCAATTGAGGTACATACTCCCCCAACATGGTAGTTCGGGCCTACTACATCCCAAACAAGGAAATTGATCAACTTCCAACACTATAGATACTTTTCATGAAATCAACACATTTATACCATCCTTTCATTATCATAAAGTCATACAAGTCACGGGCCATTCAATAGAATATCAATGGCTCAATAAACCTAAACTGGACAATTTTTCAAACACTTGATGAGTGTGTAATGCTAGTGTAAAATTACACAATTAAATAGTGAAATCATGCAAGCAATCTTGAAGTAAATCATCCCATAATTACTTGATAATACCATCATACAATATACATCAAAATCCTTCACAAATCTCAAGATAAATCAAAGATTCATAGCTCAAAACATACTAAAATAGTCACACTTTACAAAACCCCAACATAGTTCATGGTCAAATCTATAATAGAAGACCCATAAGTAAATCAACTTAGAAACATGAAATTTGTGTATAAAGGAGGCTTGGGCACCATCGGTGAAAGGACCCAATGGTTGAAACCCACATATCTTGACTTTGGAGAATTCTTGATGAAGATTAGAAATGGAGACTTAAAGTTTGAGTGAAATCTTTAAAATTCGGATGACTTTTGGGACTTGAATTTGGGGTGAAATATTTGTTTAGTGTTTCAAAGAGTATGGGGGAATATCTTGTATGATATAAAGGTAAAAATATGGATTAATATGTATTTTCACGCGTGGAAAGACTTAGACCCAAGACCCAAAGGTCTTGGATAGACTCAAAAAAACTGGGCAAAAATAACACTGGTTTGCGCCCTAGCCGCGTTGCGCCAGGGACGCGAATCAACACTAGATAAGGAAATTTTTGAATTTTTGAATTTCATACAATTGCTCTAAAATCGCGGTTATACCCATTTACCACTCAATTTTGCCCCCCGATAATGAATATGAAGTCAAAGTTTTGAAATCACGCATGAATTTTGAGATATATGGAAATTATGATTCCGGACACTTTCGAGGCACATTTTCGAGCACTTTTTGGTGTCGTTTCAATATTTCCCTCTTGGGAACATTCGTCCCTGAATGTTGAAGAAGCGTACATAAGAAAATTAATCATGAAGAAATCAGCCCCCTACAAGAATGCATCAATACATTTAAACACTATTTTCAAAAAATTTAACATAAGTATTAAAATCACCATGAACTTTGTCAATATAAACATGAATGCATGCAATTGATAGAGGGGCTGACACATGAGGCATGAAATCACATAGGAGAGTTAGAATAAGTATCCTAGGCTTGAGTAGAATGGAAGATAAAGGGATATTGCTTTTGCATGTCTGCTTCGGCCTCCCATGTAGCACTTTCAACTTGTTGATTCCTCTAAAGGACCTTAATGGAAGAAACATCCTTGTTCCTCAACCTCTCCACTTGTCTATCCAAGATCTCTACTAGAACCTCTTCATATGTCAAGATGTCTTCAACTGTCCCTATAACATCCAATGGGACAATAGCATTCGAATCACCCACACATTTCTTCAACATGGATACATGAAAGACCGGATGAACCGAATCCATTTCACTAGGCAACTCCAATTCATAGGCCACCTTATCATTTGTCCTCAACCCCTTATAAGGACCCAAAAATCTTGGACTTGATTTATCCTTCTTACTGAAATGAACCACACCCCTCATGGGTGACACCTTCAAATAGACCCAATCACCAACTTTAAATTCAAGCTTCCTCTTCGTCACATCGGCATAGGACTTTTGACGACTTTGGTCTATTCTCAACCTTTCTCTAAGCAACCTTACCTTCTTTATAGCCTCCATAACCAAATCAGAACCGAACAAGGCCATTTCTCCCACTTCAAACCACCCAACCTGTGATCTACAACATCTACCATAGATGGCCTCAAAAGGATCCATACCAATTCTAGAATAATAGCTATTATTACAATTAAACTCAATCAACGGAAGATGATTAGTCCAACTACCCTTAAACTCCACAAATACAATCCCCTAAGCATATCCTCAAGAGTTTGGATAGTTCTTTCGGCTTGGCCATCTATTTGAGGGTTAAAGGCCTCCAAAAGTGTGAAGTGAATTGAGCACCACAATCCGAGATGATAGACAAGGGCACCCATGCAATCTCACAAAATTCATAAATGTACAACCTAACATAACCTTCAGCCCCATAAGTAGTCTTAATCGGTAGGAAATGAGGCAACTTTATCATCCTATCAACCACAATTCAAATAGAATTAATGTCATTTCTAGTCTTAGGCAACCAACCACAAAATTCATGTTAATTTCCTCTCACTTCCAAGTAGGAATCTCTATGCCACTCGGCCTTTAGTATTCAGCTTTGACTTGTTGACAACTATGATAACCGGATACAAATTTGGCAATGTCTTTCTTCATACCTCCCTAGCAAAACACATCCCTCAAATCCCTATACATCTTGGTATAACTGGGGTGAATAGAATAGGAAGAATTATAAGCCTCATCAAGACTCTTCTTTCTTAACTCCCCCAACACAAGGCCCACACAACCTACCTTGGTATCTAAGGGCACCATCTCCCCCTTGGGAGAAAACCTCCACTTCCCCTCTTTCACCAAGGCCTTCAATTCTAACAAAGAGGGGTCAAGATTTTGCTTTTCTTTTACCTCATCAACCAAGGACGATTTTGAACCATCAACAACCACAATACCACCATTATCAACCTCTTCCAACCAAACTCCCAACCTAGCCAACCGATGGACCTCCTTAGCCACCTCTTTGCCCCGACCATCAACATGAGCTAAGCTACCCATATACACCCTACTCAAAGCATCCGCCACAATATTAGCCTTACCGAGATGATAATGCACACTCATGTCAGAATCCTTAAGAAGCTCTAAGAACCTTCTTTCCCTCATGTTGAGATATTTTTGAGTGAAATCATATTGGAGTCTCTTATGATCGGTGAACACATAAACATGCACTCCATACAAATAATGATGCCAAATTTTCAACGCAAAAACTACGACGGCCAATTCAAGATCATGAGTAGGATAATTCTTTTCATAAACTTTAATTTGCCTAGGAGCATAGGCTATTACCTTACCATTTTACATCAACACATAACCCAAACCAATCAAGGAGGCATCATAATACACAACACACCCCTTCCAGCCCTTATGGTAGAGACAAGATAGGAGCAACC
>JAPFFP010060706.1:0-50329 GCA_026153255.1 Solanum medicagineum | reverse complement strand
TTGCCGATACCCCTATTTTACGACATAGCCTTTTCGGTAGGTGGTATGAGATGTCTCTTACCTTACGATACAATCCTTTTAGTTAGAGTCAAGATTGATTCTGCCCTATGGCACAGCCTTATCGGTAGATGTCAAGAGGTATCCTTACATTACAACATAATCTCTTTGGTAAGAATATGGTGTGCATTTAACTTACGATACAATCTTATTGGTAAGAGAGATCCTACCTTATGGCATACACTTTTCAGTAGGTTGTCCCTACCTTACAATATAATCTTTAAAGTAGGAACCATGAGTTACTCTACCTTACGGTATGGCCTTTTCGGTAGATTATCCCTACCTTACGATACAAACTTTTAGGTAGGAGTACAAATAGCTCATCAAACTATCACATCAAAGGATCACGAAAGGACTTGACATTTCTCATGAAGTAAAACATAGTATAAGGTTCAAAATCTTATTGTGGATCATGGACACTTTTCAAGAGTATAATACATGCTTGGGAACCCATAAAGTATCATAACATGCTTCCCAAGTATACAATAATTCTTCAATAACATCAAGAATTCTTGTCAAGACATTTTATTAAACACTTGATGGGTGTGCAATGCTAGTTCAAAATCATGCAATTCAAGAGTAAAATAATACGATAAAACTCAATGTAAATCAACCCACCAACACATAGTAATATCCTATGTAAGATACCTTAAAATCCATCATCAAGTCTCATAATAGATCATAGTCTCATAGCTCAAAACATACATAGTCTCAATAGACAAAATTATTCGTAGTACAAACTTGAAATAGCAAGTAATGTATGTGATAAATCAACATTTAATAAAACCCCAACATACTTTTACACTCACAATCCATAATAGAAGATACCTATAGATAATACGACTTGAAACATGCAATTTTCATGAAAATGGAGATTGGACTCCATGGGTAAAAGGACCCAATGGACGAAAACCACATACCTCAAATTCGGGGATTTCCTTGATATAGACTTGAAACGAACTTGAAGCTTGAATGAGTTTCTTAGATCCATAATTACATTTGGGACACTTGAATTTGGATAAAATATTTGGCTAAGTGTTAGAGAGGGTTTGAGAGTGTCTTGAGTGATATAGAGTTGGAAAATGGCTAAGTATAGGTGTTTTTACGCATAAAAGGGCATGGCGTAAAGAGCACAATGCCTTAGGCCAAAACAGGCAAAATAAGGAAGTCACAACACTACTATGCGACGAGTCTGCGGAGCCAACAGGGATGCACACTGGAAATTGCAAAGTTGGCGAAAATGAAATTTTCTATGGGTCCTCAAAAATCGGGGTTATACCCATTTCCCACTCAATTTTGCCCTCTGATCAAGAATATGAAGTAGGAATTTCGATAGGACACATGAATTTTGAGATATACTGAAATTACAATTATGGGCATTTTAAAGGAACATTTTTATGTTTTTGGGGCGTTTCAATATCTCCCCCTTGGGAACATTTGTCCCCGAATGTCAAAGAAACATAGAAGTAATCATAAAGAATTCAACCCAGCAGGAATGCAACAAATGCACTTAAACATCATTTTCAAAAATCTCAACATGGATGTCAAAAGTCACCATACATTTGTTGCCATAAACATGAATGCATGCAAAATGACATAAGGGATGAATCTCAAGACTTGAAATCATTTTATAGGACTTAATTTGTTATCTTAAGAATGAATAGAATGAAAGAGGTACGGATATCGCTTCTTCAAGTCCGCCCTGATTTCCTAAGTGACGCTTTCAACTTGTTGATTTCTCCAAAGAACGTTGACGGATGCTACATCTTTGTTCCTCAACCTTTCCACATGTCCATCCAATATATCGACCGGGACCTTCGTATAGTTCAACTCATCCTCCACAACATCCATAACCTCAAAGAGTTCTATGGCACTTGGGCCACCAATGCATCTCCTCAACATAGATCACGAAACACCGGATTAACCGTATCAATTTTCCTAGTCAATTCCAATCCATAAGTAACTCTACCAATTCTCCCAACACTCTATAAGGACCCACAAACCTTAGGTTCAATTCTGTTCCTTGCCACACTTGATCATACCCTTCATGGATGGGACTTACACGTGAACCCAATCATCAACACAAGCACACATAGCCTACCTTAGTACCTAAGGACACCATATCCCCTTTGGGAGAAAATATCCACTTCACCACCTTCCACCAAAGCATTCAACTCTAGCAAGGCAGAGTCGAAGTCTTTCTTTGACTTGACCTCATCAACCAAATAAGATTTGAAACAATCAAAACCACTACACTCCATTCTCAACTTCATCTAACCTCATTCCCAATCAAGCCAACTGGTGTACTTCTTTGACTATCATAACTAAAAAATAACTTCTCATCCCTCAAGCCTTGCAGCATCACCCTCAAATGACTTACAAGTTCTTCTCCATTCCAGAAACGAATCATTGTACCATCCAAATCTACCACACATATATCAAGGTAGGGTTTAAAGACCAGATCCACAAACCTGGCTGGGGCATTGGTCAAGCAAAAAGACATTACTACAAATTCAAAATATTGGAAAGGATGTCAAGAAACTCATTGATTACCCAAACCGACTCAATAAGAAGGATTTTAGACTTAACATCCCTAATCCTTACAAGATGGTAAATGCAACCCTTAAAGATCAATTTGGGCCTTAAGACAAGAAATGAATCTACCCTTACTTACCACTTTACAACCTTCCCACTCAAGTACGGACTCATTAGGGAACTGAAATTTGACTCCACGGGTTCTTCAAGAAATGGGAGCATGATATGCATGTTACCAAACCACCCTAAGGACAAACTCAAATCTACCATGCCAACTTCAACATCACAAAACAACACTTGATGCAATAATGACATGGGACAATCCCTTATAGACTTTTCTAGCAACAATAGACTCATCAACCAGAGAGGGGGGTTAGACACCAAAAGGCTCACATAACAATTCGAGGGCATACATGAAGATTATTAGCAACAAAAGGAATAATGAAAGAAATAGTGGCACCCGGACCTAGCAAAGCATGCACAACAAAATCAAGAAAACCCTTTACATACTGGTAACATCATCGGCACCTCATCCCCTCCTTGCCTCCCTTGAAGAGCATAGAACCGATTATGTCTTGGAGCACCCCCTTGTTGGCCACCTTGATCCCCTTGATCAACATCACCAACTTTACCCTTGTTTCGAGCATGTGGGTAGTTCGGAATTTTGTGGCCCATCTCGCCATAGCTAAAGCATGCACCCGTGTGTCCTCCAATATGTGCCACCATGTTTCATCCCACATTTTTTGTCATCTAGGATGAGTCGCCCTCTTACCACCTTCTTGGAGCCGTCGGTTAGGCACCCCATCCTTGGCAACCCTCTTGTTTGGAGCATTAGAGGAAATGAGCCCTCTTGGACTCCCTACTTCTCTTCTTCCTAAATTCCCCCCCCCCTCAAGTTCTTCGGCAAAGGTCATGAGTAGAGACAAATCCATATCTCTTACAAGCTTCGCGGTACGGCACTCTTTCTTTACTAAGTCAGACACCCCCGACACAAACTTGTCCATCCTTGATCTAGGGTTGGTGACCAATTATGGAGCACACTTAGAGAGCTTGTTGAGCTTGAGGGCATATTCCCTCACACTCATTGAAGCTTGCTTAAGGTTCATGAACTCCATCATTTTAGCCTCTCTCGGCTATATAGGGAAGAACCGGTTGAGGAAGACGGCTTTGAACTCCTCCCAAAGAATTGCATCATGCTTTCCTCTCTCCATCTTCCTTTGCAAAAAACAAATTTGAGCCACCCCTTTGAGTTGGTAGGCCGCCAACTCCGCCTTTACCTCCGAATTGACCCCCATGATGGATAGCACCTTGTACACTCTAGCTGTGAACTCTTGGAGGTCCTCATCCATCTTGGATCCATGGAACTTCGGTGGGTTGATTCTAGTGAAATCCCTCACCCTAGAAGCTAGAGTGGGAGTATGAGGGTCTTGGGCCCCTTGGTTGATTCGGTGGTTCATTGTATGGGCCAACATTATGATGGCATGCTGAAACTTGACTTGAGAAGCCTCTTCTCCTTGAGAGGCATGGGGAGCGGGATAAGTCGGTCGCCCCATAGGTGCACGACCCCTCCTTGGTCTTCCTCTTTGTAGCGGCATGATCAACAAGAGCAAAGAGTATTCATTAGGGGGTTTATGTTACACCTAAAGCACGATACAGACCATGAAGAAGGGAAACATTTCCTAAAATGCCTAATAGCCTCCCATTCATAGTTGTGGCAGGCTTCACAACCGTGAATATGACTCTAATCGACGAGGTGTGTTTGATTGTGAGGACCATTAGCAACCTAGTGCTCTGATAGCCTAGATGTAACATGGTGAATGGGGAACCCAAAGGAACCCCAAACAAGCCTCTTAGCATATCAATTACACATCCTTGGTAGCAGAAGAAAAATAATAACAACAAGATTTATAAATAGGGAAAACAGGACTAAGGGAAGTCTTTGATAATCAAAAAATACTCAAGAGTCAAGCTCAGAGCATAAGTACATCAGTTGTTCCAACAACACCTCTAGCATAAATTGGGTGGGGGCCAAGACGCCTTTTGGGCTCACTATCATAGTATCGAATGTTAAGTATAAAGAGATAACAAGTAGCAAGAGTAGCATAGCTAGCGTCCACGATCTTGAGGACTCACCAAAGCTTATCTTCAAAGCACCACACTAGCCACGAGGAGGATGATCAAAAGGTTCTCCGGTCCCAATATGGTAATATCATGTAGGCATAGAGTATACGTTAGTACATTGGAGTGTACTAAGTATGTGGGGTGTAATGCAACAAGAATCATAAGGCATGCATAGTCAAAATGCATAGCCATAGTCAATGGATAGCATGATATCAATATAGCATGCATGTTCAGTGCTTGTAGTAAAACATGCTTATAAATCAAAATCAATGAACATAAGCGAGATCCTACCGTATGGCATACCCTTTTCGGTAGGTTAATACGATATAATTTTTTAAGTAGGAACCATGAGTTATTCTACCTTAAGATATAGCCTTTTCGGTAGATTATCCTACCTTACGATATAATCTTTTAGGTAGGAGTACAAAATAGCTCACCAAACCATCACATCAAAGGATCACGAAAGGACTTCACATTTCTCATAGAGTAAAACATAGTATAAGGTTCAAAAACTTATTTTGGATCATGGATACTTTTCAAGAGTTTAATACATGTTTGGGAACTCATAAAGTATCATAACATGCTTGCCAAGTAAAATCATACAATAATCCTTCATCAACATCAAGAATCCTTGTCAAGATATTTTATCAAACACTTGGTAGGTGTGCAATGATAGTACAAAATCATGCAATTCAAGAGTTAAATAATATTGGAAAACTCAATGTAAATTAATCCACCAACACATAGTAAAATCCTTATGTAAGATACCTTAAAATACATCATCAAACCTCATAATAGATCATTGTTTCATAGCGCAAAAAATGCATAGTCTCAACAGAGAAAACCATTCTTAGTGCAAACTTGAAATAGAAAGTACTGTATGATAAATCAACATTTAATAAAATCCCAACGTAGTTTATACTCACAATCCATAATAGAAGATACTCATAGATAATACAACTTGAAAACATGCAATTTTCATAAAATTGGAGATTGGGCTCCATGGGTGAAAGGACCCAATAGATGAAACCCACATACCTCAAATTTGGGGATTTCCTTGATGTAGATTGGAAGAGAACTTGAAGCTTGAATGAAGTTCTTGAGATCCGAAATTAAGCTTGGGACAGTTAAATTTGGATAAACTATTTTTCTAAGCATTAGAGAGGGTTTTGAGAGTGTCTTGAGTGATATAGAGTTGGAAAATGGCTTAAGTATAGGTGTTTTTACACATAAAAGGGCATGGGGACAAGACCCTAATGCCCTAGGCCGAAACAGGCAAAATAAGAAAGTCACAACACTACTTCGCGATGGGTCCGCATCGGAAAGCCATAGCGGATGCACATTGGAAATTGCAAAGTTTGCAAAAATGAAATTTCACTACGGGTACTCAAAAATTGGGGTTATACCCATTTCCCTCTCAATTTTGCCACCTGATAAAGAATATGAATTTGGATTTTTGATATCACATATGAATTTTGAGATATATTGAAATTACGACTATGGGCATTTCTAAGGCACATTTTCGGGCATTTTTGGGGCGTTTTGATGAGGAAGTCCCAGTGGAAATGCTTGATAAACAAGTGAGATGTTGAGAAACAAAGATGTGGTGTCTGTCAAATTCCTTTGAAGGAATCAACAAGTTGAAAGTACCCTATGGGAAGCCGAAGCTGATATGAAGAAGTGATATCCCTATATTTTCCACTCCAATCAAGTTTGATGTAGTGCGATTTTGCCATATTAGAATCACTTCTCCTTGCATCCATATTCATTACACTCATGCATGTTCATGTGAAACTATGGTTGCATCTTAAGTGCTATTTGAAACATAGATTAAAGATTTTAATTGGTGCATGTGTTGCATTTTGTATATGGTGCATTGTCATATGGTGCATGAAACCATTCTTTAGACCTTGCCTTAGCACATTCATGGATCAATGTTCCCAAGAGGGAGATAATGTCAGACCCCACTTATGAGGGTAGGAGAGATGCAAGAAATAAGCTAGCAAATTTGAAACTATTGATGTTTATGAAGGGGTTTATGACTCGTAAGATAGAGTACGACTTGTAAAGTAGGTTCATAGAACCAAGCAGACTTGATGAAATTTGGGATCTTTTTGAAATTTAATCTACGACTTATCAGATGACTCATAAAGTACTCTATGAGTCGTAGACGGTCTCGTAGAATGAGAATCAATGAAAGGGGGTCTCTGAAGTTTGAAAAAGGGTCATTAGACAGAACCGATCTACGACCCATAGTATGTTCTACGGCTCATAAACGGGGTCTTGTAGACCTGTCTAGCAAGGATCTTAATTGGGTAAATTTGATCTTTCCTCTTTTTCTAAGTCCAACTACGCCATTTTGACCCCATCTAAGTCCCCTATCAGCTATACAACCCTAATTCACGTCATTCCTCCTAATTCTATACACTCTAAGTCTCAAAAACTCTCACAAGCTCTCCAAGGCTCCCAAGAAAAGGGTGCAAGCTAGGTTTCAAATCTTCCACCTCCAAAGCAATTGTCCTCCATCATAATCATCAAGGTATGTGGGTTTGAATGTGGGAATCTTCCTTCCCACAAGCTCAACCAATATTCTTCTCAAACTACTGTCATGACCTAAGCCTAGGGCCTAGACGTGACATGGAGAATGGGAACCCAAAGGAACCCAAACAAGCCTCTTAGCATATCAACCACACATCCTTGGTCGTGGAAGCAAAGTAAACAATATCAAGAGGTAATAAAGAGGGATAAAGGGACTAAGGGAAGTCTTTAACAGCATAAAACATATAATACTTAAGAGTCAAGATCATAGCATAATTACATTAATTATTCCAACACCTCTAAACATAGATTGGAGCGGGGGCCATGACACTTTCCGGGCTCACCCTCATAGTATCAAGAATTCAACATAAAGAAATAGCAATGAAAAGAGTAGATAGATAGTGTCCCCAGACTTGAGGACTCAGCAAAGGCTATCTTCAAGATGTCAAATCTAGCCACGTGGAGGACGGTCGTAAGGAGCTCCTATTCCTACATGGTAACATCATGTAGCCATAGAGTATGCATTAGTACGTTTGAATGTACTAAGTATGTAGGATGCAATGCAACAAGAGATAGGCAACATAGTCAAATTGCATAGTAATAGGCAATAAATAGGCAAATCTCAATATGGCATGCATGATCAATGCTTGAAGTAAAACATGCTTGTAATCATTCAACTTGTATAGATCATAATACATAAGTGTAGAAAGAGACCTCAACCAACATAGAATAAGACCAAGTGAGCTACAACTTGGAATCCCGATGATTACCCCTCACTGGTATTTAGGTGGTCTACTTATCAAGGTAAATCATACTTCACCTTACGGGAGCTCGTCCCATTTCCGAGAAGTAACCTTCCTTATGGGAACCTTTCCCATTTCGAAGAGGATTTAAAGAGAAACTTCACCTTATGGGAACCCATCCCATGTCAGAAAGAATCTCAAGAGAAAGTGCACTAAATGGACCCACTAGTATTGTAAGGGTATAACATAGTCCTATGGTGGCACATAGTTCAAGGAAAGAGAGCAAACCCTCCATCCATCGGTGCTAATTCTAATCCACGGAATAATTGGAATAATCATAACCTTAATAACTTATGAGAAACATAGAATCACGACACGAGTAGCTCTTAAACATCCTTGACCTCTAATGGTGAAGCCAACTTCAAAACATAAGAATAAATCATCTTCAAATATTACCCTTGCATTAACATCAAAACGCTCACAAGAGGTTATAATCTTTGAAAAAGGGCTTAATTTCATACTTGCATAATCATAGATAATTTTATGAATTCATGACATACTTGATAGCCCATATTCATCATGAAGTCACTTGACTTGTAAAATATGTGCATATCTTGAGAATTCTTAACTTGGCAATACATCAAACATTGGTGGGCACATATGAGGACATGTTAAAATCATGCAAAATGCAAGAGTATAGATCATGAATCGTGAAATCAACGCATCTTAAAATCATGTAAATCAGCCCACCAACATCATGGTAAAACTCTATCATGGGTAACTTGTAATCATATCGAAACTCCACAAGTAGTTCATAGATTTCATAGCTTGAATCATGTATAGTCTAAATAGACAAAGATTAGCTCATTGTATAACCTCAAAATGGATATTCATGCATAATCAACAATATTTGACAAAATCCCAACATATTTCATGCTCATATTTCATAATAATAGGTACACATAAGAAATACAACTTTATATCATACAATTTTCATAAAATAGGAAGATTGGGCTCCATGGGTGAAAGGGCCCAATGGATGAAACCCATATACCTTAGACCTTGAATTTCTTGAAATTGAGTTGAGAAAGACTTGAAGCTTGGAATGGGATCTTGAGATCCACAACTTGTTCTTGAGTTTCCTTGAATTCTTATTGGGGTTTGGCAGAGGTTCTTGGGAGAATTTGAGAGTGTATTCCAATTTGAAGGAGTAAATTTGATCTTTAGGAATAGGTTTTAGGTCTTTAGGAAGTGTTAAGATAGCATAGGAATCTCCAAAAGACCAATAGAAATAACTAAATTTACGGAATGCCATTAATGAAACGGAATTTGGCAAAAAACCATATATACCCCTTCACAGACCAGTTCTATGAAAATGGACATAACTTCTTCATCTGAACTCTAAATAAGGTGAAACCAACTGCATTGGAAAGCTATTTCAAAGAGATTTAATTTGGTAAGTCATGGGGCCACCCAGTTCTTTGTGTGCTAAGGAGAGATGCCCCTTTAGTGTTGACCTTCCTACGGGTACTTGTTCAAAGCTTAGCCAATGAAAATTCTGTCAAACTTGGCCTGATGTAGGGGACCCACTGGTCTTAAAATGACATGAATAAGCTTGAAACTTAAATGAATTTCTTGAGATCAGAAATAAGTTTGGGATGCTTGAATTTGGATGAAATATTTGGTTACAGAGGGTTTTGGGGAATGTCTTGAATGATATGGGGTTAAAAAAAATACTAAGTATAAGTGTTTGATGCATAGGAAGGCTTAGTCTCAATACCTGAAGTCTTCAGGATGAATTTGGAAAACTGGCAGGCAAAAATACACTGGTCCTCGATGAGTCCGCGTTGCAGAACCATGACGCACCCTTACTGTTTTGTGCAAACTTGAAAAAATTAAATTTTACTAGGGTTGCTCAAAAATTGGAGTTATACCCATTTCCCACTTAATTTTGTCCCCTGATCAAGAATATGAAGTCAGATTTTCGATATCATGCTCGAATTTTGAGATATATGGAAATTACTATTATGGCATTTCCGAGGCCCATCTTTGGGCACTTTTTGGGCGTTTCAATATCTACCCCTTGGGAACATTCGTCCCCGAATGGTAAAGAAGTGTACATGAGAGAAGTAACCATGAAGATTTCAGCCCAACATGAATTCAACAAATACACTTAAACACCATTTTCAAAAATCTCAACATGAATGTTAAATTAACCATAAACTCGTCAACATAAACATGAATGCATGCAACATCTATGGGGGCTGAAACTTTAGACTTAAAATCACAAAAAGGACTTAGTTTGCTATCTCAAGATTGAATAGAATGAATGGGGTATAAATATCATTTTTTCATGGCCGCTCCAGCTCCCCATGTTACACTTTCAACCTATTGATTCCTCCAAGGAACCTTGACGGATGCTCCACCTATGATCCTCAACCTATTCTCATGTCCACACAACATCTCTACCAGGACATCCTCATAGGCCATCTCATCCTCTGTGACACCCACAACCTCAAAGAGTTCTATAGCACTTGGGTCACCAACACATTCCCTCAACATAGATAAATGAAAGACCGGATGAACCATATCCATTCCTATAGGCAATTGCAATTCATAAGCAACTTTGCCAATCCTCCTCAACACTCTACGAGGACCCACAAAATCTTAGGCTAAATTCCCTTTTCTTGCCAAACTGGATCACACCCTTCATGGGTGGGACTTTCAAGTGAACCCAATCAACAACACAAGGACACCTAAACTGATAGGATCGAAGTTAGAAACAATACTAAGATGGAGCGAATACTAGAATGCGGAAGCAATAACAAGAAAAGTAAGATAAAACTAATTAAAGATATGGGAAATTCATAGGAAAGATCCATGAATTTCCAAGAAATTGTTATTCTAAGACATTGACAAGATTCAACTAACAACATAAAGATTTATGGAAGAAATCTGACGCCTTTACTTGAGAAAATGAATCAAAACATTAGATTTGGATCTTGACCGCTTTATGAATAACTACAGACAATAATTAGGATGTAAACTAATCACCTTCTAAAGAATACTAGAAAGAGATCAAAGATATCACAAGAAGAAAGTACTTTATACCTCAAACTATGAACTAGTAAAGGTTTAAAGATAAATTCTCAAAGAACAAGTAACAAAGGTTCAATAGAACTCTCTCAAATATTATTAATATCAATCTAATTATCTTCAATGAAAGAAAAAACACTCCTATATATATTATAGGGTCCTTGGACGTTCAAGACTCCTTATTTAGGCCCAAGGAGTATCCAAAACCTAGAAAGAAAATTACAAGATAAATCGTATTCTAGAAAGAAAATAAACTTACCTTAACTAGGAATAGACCTAGCAGTTCTAAGAAAGCATTAAATGGTACTAGGATACCTTAAATAGAACAAGGAAAACATTAATAACCTATATATAAATAAGAAAATAAGGTAAAACCCAACTAGGAAAAGAATCTTGACAAATTTGGAAGTTTGACTAGTCTTTTCTACAAACTTGGTAGAAAGCAACCTTTGTTGTGGCTGATTCTTGCACTTTCCTTGGCCTTATTTGCACGAAATGTAACCCTGAAATTCTTCATCTTGGACTTGAATTTGGGCCACCAAATAATTGTACTATTTGGACAATTCATCCTTCTTGGTCTTTAGCTCTTCTTCCCCCACAAGACACCTTTTGAGCTGCAATTGAAGCCCATTTATCTTATCATTAAACTCCTTTGTTTGAGATCTTGTTATGGGCCTCCTTTGATCTTCTAAAGCTTCATCCTTTTCATCCTTGTCCTTCAAAGGAGTAGAGCTTCATATGATGCTATCATTCCCCTCTTCTTCAAGAGAACTCGTCCTTGAATTCAAGTCTGCATCAAAATGGGAAAGATCAAAAACATTAAAAGTAGCACTAACTTGGAACTCACCCAGAAGATCAAGTTTATAAGCATTGTCTCCAATCCTTTCAAGGACTTTGTACAGGCCACTTCCTCTAGGATCTAGCTTGGTCTTTCTTTTGGAACGAAATCTTTCCTTTCTCATATGCACCCAAACCAATTCTCAGGTTTAAACATAACATATTTTCTTCCTTTATTCCTTCGTATTGCAACTTTCTTATTTTTCTTTTCAATTGCAAGTCTTGTTTGTTCCTGAATCTTCTTAATCATGTCAGCCTTCTTTCTACCATCAAGATTAGAAAAATCATTAGTAGGTAAGATAGTAAATCAAGAGGGGTAAGGGGGTTGAATCCATATACAACTTCAAAAGGATTCTTACCAGTAGAAGAATGAAAGGTCCTATTATAAGTTAATTCTACATTAGCCAAGTAATCTTCCCAAGAAATCAACTTTCCTTTCAAAACAACCCTCAACATATTTCCTAAAGTTCTATTAACCACTTCTATTTGCCCATCAGTTTGTGGGTGACAAGATGTGGAAAATAGCTATTTAGTCCCTAACTTTGCCCAAAGAATTCTACAAAAGTGACATAAAAACTTGGCATTCATATAACTAACAATAATTCTAGGTATTCCATGCAATTTAACCACTTCTTTTACAAACAAGTCAGCCATATGAGATGCATCATTAGTCTTTTTACATGGAATAAAATGAGCCATTTTAGAAAATCTATCTACTACCACAAATATACTATCATTACCATATTTAGTCCTTGGAAGCCTCAATATGAAGTCCATAGAAATATCTATCCAAGGAGAACTAGAAACAGGTAAAGGAGAATAAAGACCATGCGACAATGTTCTAGACTTAATTTGTTTACATTCAAGACAATAAGAACATAGTTTTTCAACATCCTTTCTCCTTCTAGGCCAATAAAAATGTTCAGAAAGTATTTCCAAAGTTTTAGACACTCCAAAATGTCTCATAAGCCCTCCACAATGTGCTTTCCTAACAAATAGTTCATGCAAAGAGCAGTTAGGTACACACAACTTATTTCCCTTAAATAGAAATTCATCTTGAAGATTAAATTTCTCAAATGGACCCAACTTACATTCATAAATTTTTTTTTACCAAAATCAGAATCATTAGCATAGAATAACTTGATTTAGTCAAAACCCAACAACCTTGAAGTAAGAGTGGATATCAAAACGTACCCTCTTGAGAGTGCATCAACAACCACATTCTCCTTTCCTTGTTTGTAGGCAATTACATAAGGAAAAGTTTCAATAAACTCCACCCATTTAGCATGCCTACAACTAATTTTACATTAGCTCTTCAAGTACTTCAATGACTCATGATCATTCTTGACCACGAATTCTCGAGGCCACAAGTAGTGCTGCCATGTAGCTAACGCCCTTACCAAGGCATATAACTCCTTATCATAAGTTGAGTAGTTCAATATTGCTCCACTTCGCTTTTTACTAAAGTAGGAAATTGGCTTGGAGTCTTGCATCAAAATAGCACCTATGTCCTTCCAGAGGCATGACACTCAACTTCAAAAGACATAGAAAAATCAGGTAATTGCAAAAAAGGAGCAGAACACAATTTTTCTTTCAGCAAGTTAAATGCATCATCTTTTTCTTTTCCCCATGAAAAAATCTTATCCTTCTTAATAAATTCAATTAAAAGAGAAGCAATGGTGCTAAAGTCCCTCACTAACCTCCTATAAAAACTAGTAAGTCCATGAAAACTCCTAACTTCAGTTACACTATTAGGTCTAGGCCATTCTATAATTGCTTTGATTTTACCACCATCTACTTCAACTGACCACAAAACCTAAGAAAACTACATGATCCACATAGAAAGTACACTTTTTGAGATTTGCAAATAAGCGCTGATTTCTAAGGACTTCAAAAACTTATTTTAGGTTCTTTAAGTGTTCATCTAGATTTGAGAAATGATCAAGATGTCATCAAAATACACCACAACAAAATTTCCATCAAAAGCTTTGAAAATATGATTCATTAGTCTCATAAATGTGTTGGGTGCAATTGTTAAGCCAAAAGGCATAACTAACCACTCATAAAGTCCATATTTGGTCTTAAAAGCAGTTTTCCATTCATCTCTAGGATTCATATGAATCTGATGGTAACCATTTTTAAGATCAATTTTAGAAAAGATTTTGGATCCATATAATTGATCTTGCGTATCATCAAGACGAGGGATATAGGGGTGATACTTTCCTTTATCTTGTTAATGGCTCTATAATCCACACACATCCTCTATGTTCCATCCTTTTTCGGTACTAATAGGACAGGAACAGAATATGGGCTCATGCTCTCTCAAACAAAATTCTTTTTTAAGGAATTCTGCAACTTGGCTTTGTAATTCCTTGGTCTCCTACTTCTATAGGCAGGCCTATTAGGTAGTTGAGACCCAGGCACAAAGTCTATTTGCTGCTCAATCCCTCTCAAAGGTGGCAACCCCTTTGGAGTATCATCAGGAAAAACATCTTCAAAACTCTGCAAAAGAGAAGAAACACTATTTGGCAAAGAAGGAGTTAGTTCCTAAAAGTTAATCAACACTTCTTTGTAAGTAAGTAGTATTATGGGCAGCCCCTCTTTTCTAGCATTCAAACACTCTTTGGCTTTTACATAAAGACTCTCTTGTTTCTTTTCCTTAGCCCCTTTCCTCTCACCAAAACTTTTTATTTTTTCACTTAAACCCTCTTTACCTCTTTACTTGGTTTGCTGCCCTCTCTCTCTCTTTCTCGGTCATCTCTCTTTTTTTCTATCTCTTGGCCCTTTTCTTTTCCCTCAAGCTCACTTTTTATCTCTCCCCTTTGTTTTCCCATTGTTTCCCTTAATCGTTTCTGATCTTCGAACACTTGTGAAGGAGATAATGGTGCAAGAGTAAATTTCTTACCATTATGCAGAAGACTGTACCTATTCTTTCTCCCATGATGAGTAGTATCCCTATCATATTGCCAAGGTCGGCCGAGTAAAACATGACATGCTTGCATTGGAACTACATTACAAAGAACTTCATCTTCATACCTACCAACACTGAATGAAATCATGCATTGTTTGTTTACTTTTATCTCTCCACTATCATTCAACCATTAGAGCCTACATGGGGTAGAGTGTTTCATGCATGCAATTCCTAGCTTATCTACCAAATATGAAATCACCACATTTGCACAACTTCCCCTATTAATAATCATAGAATAAGTCCTCCCCTTAATCCCACATCTATTATGGAACAAATTCTCCCTCTATCCTTCATCACTACTACTCAAATTGATAGTCATAATTCTCCTAACAACCTAATTATACCATCATTGGGCAGTTCTAAATCATCTCCCTCACTTACCCTCCTCCGTCTGCTTCTTCCCCCTCACTTTTTTTAATCTCATCTTCTCCATCCTCTCTAAGTATGATGTTTCTTCTACTTGGACATTCGTGCATCATATGACCCTCCCATGACATTTATGACATTGAATAGAACCAGAAGGTTTAGAAGATCTGGGATTGGAGGTTCTTCCTCAACTTTACCTTTACCTATGTCTTCTTGAGGTTTAGAAGGAGTTTTTTCCCTCTTGATTTGACCATATCTTCTTAGAGATGTAGTTAGGCCGATTTCTCCATGAGTTAGGCTGCTGCTTTTTCTTGATTTGTTTTTTATACTTTAACAGCTAATCAACTAACTCATCTAAAGTTACATACTGTTGTTTCTCTACTACATTAGTTATTTTAGAATTTAAACCATTTAAAAATCTAGCCATTATAGCTTCTTCTTCCTCCATGCAATTAGCTTGGATCATAGCCATATCCATGCTTTTGAAGTACTCATCCACCGACATGGAACCTTGCTTCAAGTGTTGAAGGCGAGATTGCAGCTCTCTTTGAAAATATGATGGCACAAACCTTCTTCCTCATCACCCTCTTCATCTCTACCCCGGTAGCAATAAGTTGTAGCTCATCTTACACTCTATCCCTAGCAAGCTTTATCCACCAAGAAGCAGCATAATCAGAAAACTCAACAATGGCAAGTTTAACTTTCTTACCTCAAAGTATTTATGACAATCAAAAATGGCTTCAACTCATCTTTCCCAATCAAGCTACAATTCTGGGCCCCTTGTCCCCTTGAAAGATAAAATCTTCATTTTTATACTACTTATATTATCATCTTCTACTCTACCTCTTTGCCCCTCCTATCTCTTCGTTCTAGATTAAGTTCACCATCAAAATCATCATTATCATATTCTAGATTTACAAAACGGGCATGGGGTTTCTTCTAACTTGGGGTCTAACATTGTTGGGTGGTACAACATTATTCTCCCTCCTAATTGCAGCTATGGTCTCATTCTGCTCGGTAATCATATTTCTTATCTCGTGAAATTGAAGGTTCCATCTCTCAAATTGTTGGTGCACAGCTTGAAGAGTGAAGTCATTCCTTCCTTTGATCTCAGCTTCTAAACGAGCCCTTTCTTCATCACCACCTGAGTTAGACATCTTAAAGGAAAATATCAATCACACACTTAATATGACTTTTACCCTCTTTTAAACTTACCCACACTTGCCTTTTCCCCTCAAATAACCTTTCAACAAGAGTACTTTGTAGATTTATAATTAGACCCAAACAAGTATCAAGTTCTTAGTAATAAAGTTTAGATTTTTGGGGCACAAAAAAAATTAAAGAACTAGTTCTAGAACAAGTAGGATTAAGTTGAAACAAAATACAAATAAAAAGGAACTTACTTAGAATTATATAAGAATAAGTAAAAATTTTCCCGTATCCTCAAAAATTTAGAATCTCCTCTTCTTAATTCCTTTTTATTTGGAAACAACTAATGCATAATTTTGAGGGTAAGTAAACGGATTTCTTGGGAGCAAGTTGTCTCCTTTTTTAAAAAACTTTTTTTAAAACTTTTTTTGCTCTTTATATTTAAGAAATCCCAAGATTTACCAAGAACAGAATCTTGATGGAATCGTGCTGATACCACTTGATAGGATCGAGGTTAGAAATAATACAAAGATGGACTGAATACTAGAATGCAGAAACAACAACAAAAAAAGAAGATAAAAACTAATTAAAAATATGGGAAATTCAAAGGAAAGGTACATGAATTTCCAATAAATTGATATTCTAAGGCCTTGATAAGATCCAAAAAACAATGTTAAGATTTATGGAAGAAATCTAAGGCCTTTGCTTGAAAAAACGAATCAAAATGTTAGATTCGGATCTTGACTGCTTTATGAGGAACTAAGGACAATAATTTACATGTAAACTAATCACCTTCTATAGAATACCAAAAATAAATCAAAGATATCACAAGAAGAAAGTAGTTTATACCTCAAACTATGAACTAGTAAAGGTTTTTATATAAATTCTCAAAGAACAAGTCACAAAGGTTCAATAGAACTCTCTCATATATTATTAATATCAATCTAACTGTCTTTAATGAAAGAAAAAGAAATCCTATATATATTTTAGGGTCCTTGGATGTCCAAGACTCCTTAGGTTAGGCCAAAGGAGTGTCCAACCAAAATCTAGAATGAAAATTACAAGGTAAATCCTACTCTAGAAAGGAAAAAAAGTTACCTTAACTAGGAATAGACCTAGTAGTTCTAGGAAAGCATTAAATGGTACTAGTATACCTAAAATTGAACAAGGAAAACATTAATAACCTATATATAAATAAGAAAATAAAGTAAAATCCAACGAGGAAAAGAATCTTGACAAATTTGGAAAGTTTGACTAGTCTTCTCTGCAAACTTGGGCAGAAAGCAACCTTTATTGTGGCTAATCTTGGACTCTTCTTGGCCTTATTTGCATGAAATTTAACCCTAAAATTCTTCATCTTGGATTCGAATTTGGGCCACTAAATAATTGTACCATTTGGACAATTCATCCTTCTTGGGCTATAGCTCTTCTTCCCCAACAAAACACCTTTGGAACTACAATTGAAGCCCATTGATCTTATCATTAAATTCCTTGGTTTGAGATCTTGTTATGGGCCTCCTTTGATCTTCTAAAGCTTCATCCTTTTCATTCTTGTTCTTCAAAGGAGTAGAGCTTCGTATGATGCTATCATAAACTACCTTAGTACCGAAGGATACCATCTTGCCCTTGGTAGAAAACCTCCAATTCACCATCTTCAACCAAACCATCCAACTCTAGCAAGGCAGAATCAAGATCTTGCTCTAACTTAACCTCTTCAACCAAGGAAGATTCAGAACCATCAAAACCACTACACTACCATTCTCAACTTCATCCAAGCTCATTCCCAACCTAAACAACCGGTGCACTTCTCAAACCATCTCCTTGTTAACCACAATTCACACTGATAACATTTAGCAAACCACCTCTCATCCCTCCAAAATTTGCAACACTACTTTCAAATGATTCACAAGCTCTAAATAAATCAATTTCCCATCACCAAAGACCACCACAAACATGTCAAGGTAGGGAAAGACCCTATTAGAGAGATCCATAAACATAGCCGATGCCTACAACAAAACCACCCCAAGACCTCCAAGTCACCATTCCAAGCTCAACAAAATCACAAGACAAAACTTTATGAAATAAGGACACACATGTAACTTACTAGCAACAAAAGGAACAATGATAGAAATAGTGGTACCCAAAACCTATCAAAGCATGCACATCAATATAAAACCTTTAACATAATGGTGACATCATCAAGCACCTCATCCACCTCTTGCCTCCCTTGAAGAGCATAGAATCTATTGTGCCTTGGAGCACCCCCTTGACAACCTTCCCTTCCTCGTTGGCTTGCATTAGCACCTTGGCCTTGAGGACTGCCATCTCTACCCATGGGTTGAGTATGAGGACAACCAATAACCTTATGACCAACTTCACCACAACCAAAGCAAGCATTCAAATTTCTCAAACAAGGACCCCTATGATTCTTTCCACATGTTGGATATCTAGGCTTTACCACTCCTCCATTACCACCTTGGAACCTTTGATTAGGTACTCTATTATTGGGAAACCTCTTGATCGAAGCATTGGATGACCATTGGCCTTGGAACTTGTGGCCTTGAGGAAACCGGCCACCTTTAGAACCATGGAATCCACCATCAAAATTGGCCCTCTTGGCCTCACCACTCCTTCTCTTTCTCAACTTTTCCCCCTCTAGTTGTTCGGCATAAGGCATTAGGCAGGAGAAATCCATATCACCTATTAACATGGAGGCACGATATTTCTCATTAACCAAGTCAGGTACACCCATCACAAACTTGTTCATCCAAGACCTTGGATCGGCCACCAATTAGGGAGCATATTTAGAGAGTTGGTTGAACTTGAGGGAATACTCCCTCACACTCATCGACCCTTGCTTTAGATTCATAAATTCCATCGCTTTGGCCTCCCTTAGCTCAAGAGGGAAGAACCGGTGAAAAATGTCGCCTTGAATTCCTCCCAAAGAATAACATCACCATTCCCCTTCTCTACCTTTCATTGAGTAAACCATATTTCGGCGACCCCTTTGAGTTGGTATGCCGCCAACTCCGCTTTCTACTTTGATCTAACACCTATAATAGATAACACTTTGTACACCTCATCAATAAATTCATGAGAATCCTCATCCACCTTAGACCCGTGGAACTCTGGTGGGTTCATCCTAGTAAAATCCTTCACCCTAGAGGCTGGAGTAGGAGCATGAGGGGCTTGGGCCTCTTGGTTGATTTGATTAGTCATAGCATGCGCTAGCATGGCTATTGCATCCCAAAATTCTTCATGGGCCACTCCCCCATCTTGAGGAGCTTGAGGAGCAGGAGGGACCAATTGCTCCTTGGGGGTACTGGCTCTTCTTTCGCTTGGAATAGGCATGATCTAGCATAGATAAGAAAATTTGTTAGGCGAAAGCCTTTCCTTAGCTTCTATAGCATGACGTAGAACATGAAGAAGTGAAACATTTCCTATGATGCCTCTTAGCATCTTACTCATAGTCGTGGTGCACTTCACAACCATGAATAAGACTCAACTCGATGCAGTGTGTTGGATTCCCAGGACCATTAACAACCTAGTGCTCTAATACCAAGTTTCTCACGACCCAAGCCTAGGACCTAGACGTGACGCGGTGAATGGGAACCCCAAGGAACCCAAACAAACCTCTTAGCATATCAATCACACATCCTTGGTTGCGGAAGCAAAGTAAACAATAACAAGAGATAATAAAGAGGGATAAAGGGACTAAGGAAAGTCTGTAATAGCATAAAAAATAGAATACTCAAGAGTCAAGATCATAGTATAATTACATCAACTATTCCAACAACACCTCTAGACATAGATCGGAGCGGAGACCACAACACTTTTCGAGCTCACCCTCACAATATCAAGAGTTCAACATAAAAAAATAGCAATGAAAAGAGTAGCACAGATAGTGTCCCCGAATAGGAGGACTTACCAAAGGCTATCTTCATGATGTCAGATCTATCTACGTGGAGTATGATCGTAAGGGAGCTTCGATTCCTACATGATAACATCATTTAGGCATAGAGTATACGTTAGTATGCTTGAACGTACTAAGTACATAGAATTCAATGTAACAAGATGTAGGCAACATAGTCAACATGCATAGTAATAGGCAATAGATAGGCAAAATTTCAATATGGCATGCATGATCAATGCTTGAAGTAAAACATGTTGCAAGTCATTCAACTTGTATAAATCATAATACATGTGTGGAAAGAGACCTCAACCAACATTGAATAAGACCAAGCAAGCTACAACTTGGAATTTTGATGATTACCCCTCCACCAGTAAAGAGGTGGTCTACTTGCCAAGGTAAACTATACTTAACCTTACGACAGCCTATCCCATTTCTGAGAAGTAGCCTTCCTTATGAGAACCCATCCCATTTCGAGAGGATTTAAAGAGAAACTTCACCTTACAGGGAACCCGTCCCATGTCGGAAAGAATCTCAAGAGAAAGTGCACTAAATGGATCCACTAATATTACAAGGGTATAACATAGTCCTATGGTGGCACATAATTCAAGGAAAGAGAGAAAAGCCTCTATCCATTGGTGCTAAGCCTAATTCCACCGAATAATTGGAACAATCATAATTTTAATAACTTATGAGAAACAAAGAATCATGACACGAATAGCTCTTAAACATCCTTTACCTCTAAAGGTGAGCGCAACTTCAAAACATAAGAATAGATCATCATCAAACATTACCCTTGCATTAACATCAAAAGGCTTACAAGAGGTACAATCTTTGAAAAAGGGCTTAGCTTTATACTTGCATAATCATAGATAATTTCATGAATTCATGACATACTTGATAGCCCATATTCATCATGAAGTCACTTGACTTGTAAAATATGTACATATCTTGAGAATTCTTAACTTGGCATTTCATCAAACACTTGGTGGGCACATATGAGAACATTCTCAAATCATGCAAGATGCAAGAGTATAGATCATGAAATAGTAAAATCAATGCATCTTGAAATCATGTAAATCAGTCCACCAACATCATGGTAAAACTCCATATTGGTAACATGTAAATCATATCAAAACTTCACGATAGTTCATAGATTTCCTAGATTGAATCATGTATTGTCTAAATAGACAAAGATTAGCTCATAGTATAAGCTCAACATAGATATTCATGCATAATCAACAATATTTGACAAAACCCCAACATATTTCATGCTCATAGTTCATAATAATAGGTACCCCTAAGAAATACAACTTGAAATCATGCAATTTCCATAAAATAGGAAGATTGGGCTCCATGGGTGAAAGGGCCCAATGGATGAAACTCATATACCTTAGACCTTGTTTTTTGAAATTGAGTTGAGAAAGAATTGAAGCTTGGAATGGAGTCTTGAAATCCACAACTTGTTCTTGAGTTTCCTTGAATTCTTATTAAGGTTTGGTAAAGGCTCTTGGGAGAATTTGAGAGTGTATTCCAAATTGGGAGGAGTGAATTTGATCTTCTGGAATAGGGTTTAGGTCTTTAGGAAGTGTTAAAGATAGCATAGGAATCCCTGAAAGACCACTAGAAAGAACTAAATTTACGAAATGCCATTAATGAAACGAAATTTGGCAAAAACCCATATATATACCCCTACACAAATGAGTTTTACGAAAACGGGCATAACTTCTTCATCCAAACTCTAACTAAGGTGAAATCAAGTGCTTGGAAAGATAACTCAAAGAGATTTAATTTGGTAGGTTGTGGATCACCCAGTTCTTTGTGTGCTAAGAGAAATGCCCCTTTGAAGTGGACCCTCCTACTGGTACTTGTGCAAAACTCAGCCAACGGAAATTCCTTCGAACTTGGCTTGATGTAGGGGACCCACGATGGTCTTAAATGTTGTGAATAAACTTGAAACTTGATTAAACTTCTTGAGATCTGGAATGAGTTTTGAACACTTGATTTTGAATGAAATATTTGGCTAAGTGTTAGACAGTGTCTTGGGGAATGTCTTGAATGATGTGGGGTTGAAAAATGACTAAGTATAGGTGATTTTACGCATAGAAAGGTTTAGGCCCAAGTCCCCAAGGCCTTAGGATGAATTTGGAAAATTGGCAGCCAAAATACACTGGTTCGCGATGGGTCCGCGTCGCGAAAATTTCGTGCACCCTTACTATTTTGTGCAAACTTTGAAAAATTAAATTTTGCTATGGTTGCTCAAAAATCGGGGTTATACCCATTTCCCTCTCAATTTTTTCCCCTGATCAAGAATATGAAATCGCATTTTTGATATCACACACAAATTTTGAGATATGTGAAAATTACGATTATGGGCATTTTCGAGGCACATTTTCGGACAATTTTTGGGGTGTTTCAACTTCATGGATTTATGGGTTATTTTAGGGGGGTATTTATGAACTCTTGCTTATGGTGATACTTTTATTCATTGTACACATAATTTCTATTTGGGTTCTTCAAGTAATGATTTTATTATGCTAAAACATTGTTGGGATTTGACATTGTGATGGATTTTATGTTATTAAATTCATGTACTCTATGATGCTACGAAAGACTATGGAAGAACTTGTGGATTTTAGTGGGTTTCATGATACCCACAACAAAGGTTTTTACTATAATGATGGTGCGTTAATTTGAATAACTTTAAATGAATTGATTTTACTCCTCTCTTGTCTCATACTCTTGAAATGCATGATTTCAAGTACATGTGCATATACCCACTATGTTTGACTAAATTTACATGACAAGAATTCTTATGTTGCTGAAAGATTATTGCATGAATTTCAAGACAAGCATGTTATGATATGTTATGGGCTCCTAAGCATATATTGAATTCATGAAAAGTTCCTATGATCTTCAAGTAAAATGTTCAGACCTTATGCCATTATATTCTACCCTCTTGTGAGTAAATCATGTCTATATGAAGGGTCACACATGGTAACTATTTTACCCGCACATACTATACCATCTAACGCTCACTAGAAGGGGTCATGTATGTTACAATCTCTACCCTCATATGCAATGCAATGCCTACTAGAAGGAGTGAAGACTATGCTATGTCTTTACCCTCTAGTACAAGGTATATGCCACATGTAGGGGTCATGTATTTGATTGGGATACTCATGTCATGTTATCATGTTCTCTAAGTTATGCAAGTTATGATTAAGCTTATGATTATTTCAAGTATTCTGTGGGACTAGACCTAGTACCAAAAGAGGCTTAAGGTGGGGGCTCGACTCAAGGGGTCCTTATATAAGGTCTTGGTCTCTTAACTATACGCCACCTGAGGCTTATATTATTTCCCTAAATGGGCTTTTACTAGTGTATCCAACTAGGTCATGTTACCAACTATGTGGAGTTATGCTTGGTTTACCTTGGCAAGTAGACGACTCCTTTATTCCGGGTGGTGTGAACATCGAGATTCCAAGTAGTAGCTCGTATGGTATTATATGTCAGTTAGGGTCTCCTCCCACATATATATGATATATTATTCAAGTTTGACTATCTTCATACATGTTTTAACTTGAGCATTGATTATACATGTCATTTTTAGCTTATGTCAGTTGATTATGATTATGCATCTTGATTATTATGGCTTATGTTGCTTGTTGCATTGCACCCTGTATACTTAGTACATTCCAAGTACTAATGCATACATTTTGCCTACCTAATCTGACCATGTAGGACCAGAGCTCCTATTCATCCTCTTCCTCCTCGTGCCTTGCCAGTATCTATTGAAGACTTCTATTGGTGAGTCCTCCATTTTTGCGACAACATCCACTTTACTTTCTTGATATTCAAATTACCTATTTTTGATTTTTTATATTTTAAGAGTGAGCTTGGGAGATATCATGGCCCCCGTTCCCTTCATATTAGAGGTGTTGTTGGATATGGAAATCTATGTATCGAGCCTGACTTCTATTTTCTCTATATAATTGTGATAATGATCAATCAAGAAAGGAAGGGAAAAGGGAAGAAAATAAAACTCTATGTGGAGTAAATTCAAACTATTGAAATGATGGCCAACAAGGGAATAAAACCCTCACCTCCCAATTGAATTCAACAACTCAAATAAAACCCTAGCAAGAACTCTTAAAGGAAATAAGTACCACAAATGGGCGGCCTTTAATTAATCAAGGAAATAAGTCAACTGACAATTCTAAGAGTTCACCCTAATTAATCACTAATTACTCACTAAGAAGATACTACAATTTGATAATTCAATATTCAACATGTCTAGGTCTTCCAAATGCTAAAATAAGACTATTTGTACTAAGTAAATAAAAGAAGACATTTTCCTTACAATCACATGGCCTCTTTTCTTCCTTGTCCTCACCTTGATAGGCCTTCCACACATTGTAAGCCTTTCTTTGGTGACCCTCAAGATCCTTTAACGCTTCTTTTTTCATGAACATTGCTTTTAGGTCTTGGAGATCTTTTGCTTGACTCCTTGTGAATGGTCTTGAGAGGTACATGTCACTTGTGTTGGTATCATCTATGCTTTCCATGTTATCATCCTCCCCTTCTTCAAAATGATTCATCCTCGAATCCAAAGTTTCATCTTGGGGTCGAGTTGTGGATTTGGCATGCTTACAATCGAGACATTGTCCACAAATTTGCTCCACATCATACTTCATCTTGGCCAAAAGAATTGATCCTTTAGAATGTCAAGTGTTTTGGGTACCCCAAAGTGTCCCATCAAACACTACTATGAGCCTCCTTGACAAGTAGCTCTCTCCATGAGCTCATAGGAACGCAAGTTCATCTATCCTTGAACAAAAATCCATCAACCAATTGAAATCTATCAATCCACTTTCTTTGGGTAAGATTATCAAAAGTATCTTAGAAGTCAGGATTACAACATGGGTACAACATGACAAGTCAATTCATCATTGTACTTACCCACACTAAACCGAACACTTGCTTGTTTGAGGACCTTCATTTCTCCAATCTCATGCTATTGTACCTTGTAAGGGTTGGAAGTTTTGTTGTTAGAATTTGCATATGTTCCACCAAAGAACTCCTCACCACATTAGTGCAACATCCACTATCAATGATCAAAGAACACACTTTATCTTGAATTTTGCACCTAGCATGAAACAGATTCTCCCTTTGATCAAGTTCTTCTTTGGCAAGGGCTCCCTAATTCTTCTCACAACATATGAAAGATTGGAATTCACCTTCAAGTCTTCATCATTATCAAGTAAAGATTTCGCTTTTTCCATAAAGCAAGCAAAACGACCCTCTCTTCCAACATTTCATCTTCATTTCCCATTCTATCTCCTCTATATCCCATCCTATCTCCTCTATTCCCATAATCTCGGCCTCCCATGCCATGATCCCATCCCAAGTCTCAAGATCGGACTCCTTCCCTATGTTCTCCATAGGTATCCCTTCCCCATGCTCACAAAACTCATCATTGTTAAGATCTCCATGCATTTCATCAAAGAGGGGATTTTGGTATTAGTATTCTTGGTAGGGAATTTGTAGTGCATTTGGTGGAGGTGATGGGTGACATTCATGAGAAGATGCATTTGATGCATTTCGAAATGGAGTTTGCGAATGGACTTGGTTTGCCACAAAAGGAAGATTCTCTTGTGGAGGGTGATAGTGTTGTGGGTTTTTGTCTGTGATATAGCTTTCCTTTGATGGTTTGGATTGTTGTTCATTTAGAAAGTGGGGTTTTGTTAGCATCGGTTCGACTTTGTGGAGGAAAACATAGATTATGGGCTTGTCCCAAGGTAATGGTGGTGAAATGCATTGATGCGCTCCTTATCTCCTCATTTTCAGGTTGAATCGCTTTCCGTCGATTCTCATTCTCCACCTATACGGATCTTTCCTCCATACCTACAATCCTTCTATTGTTTCGCTATTTGTTTGGAGAAGTCAGCAAGAGTTCCCATGATGTTCTTTGAACCTTCCCCAATTAGACTTGTATTAGACATGATACCTACAATACTCAACAAACAAGATTAGTAGCAAAAGCCTCACGTTACTAGTATGTAACTCTCAACAGACCTTCTATGGCGTCGTCTCAAAATTGATATTGAACTAGGCTCAATCAATTTAGAGTCACCTATCCTTTGTGGTGGAGTGGATTCTTATGACTCTTGAAAGAAGGACGATTCAAACAAAGCTTAGGAACATGAATTAAAGGAAGAAAACCAGAAGAAGATGCACAAGAAATATCGGACTCAAAAAAACTAAGTAACAAAAGTAGGAGAGATTACTTGTTGTCATCTAATTTGAAGAATCAAAGAGATGATTTTGAAACGCCCCAAATTGTGCTTCAGAAATGCCCATAATTGTAATTTCTATATATCTCAAAATCTGTGTGTGGTATCGAAAATCCGAGTTCATATTCTCAATCAGGGGGGCAAAATTGAGTGGATAATGGGTATAACCCGTATTTTAGAGGACCCGCAGTGAAAATTGATTTTTGCTAAATTTTCAAAAATAGTAGCTCTGCGTAATGGCTCTGCAACGCGGACCCATCGCGGAGCAGTGTCAGTTCTTCCTTAATTTCTTTTTCGTCCTAAGGCATTGGGGTTGTGGTCCCATATCCATTTACACGTAAAATATACCATACCCATTTTTCAACTATATAACACTCAAAACCCTCTCTAAAACCTCTCTAACACTTTATCAAAATTCCCATTCAAATTTCAAGGATTTCAAGCCTAACTTTGGAACTCAAGGATTCTCTTCAAGCTCCAAGTTCTCTTCAAGCTCATCTCAAGAAAATCCCAAGTTTGAGGTATGTGAGTTTCATCCATTAGGTCCTTTCACCCATGGAGCCCAGTCTTCCTTTTTATAAAAATAGTATGTTTTCAAGTTAGTTGTATCATCTGTGGGTATCTTTTATTATGCATTTAGTATAAATTATGTTGAGGTTTTATGAAATGTTGATTGATTGTGCATGACTATCTATTTCAAGCTTGTACTATGAATGTGTTTTATCTATTGAGACTATGCATGTTTTGAGCTATGAAACTATGATCTATTCTGTGATTTGATGATGGATTTCAAGGTATCCTACACGAGGGTTTTACAATATGTTGGTGGGTTGATTTTCATTGAGTTTTGTCACATTATTTATTTCACTCTTGAATTGCATGGTTTTGAACTAATATCATGAACCCACAAGTGTTTGATAAAATGTCAAGTCAAGAATTCTCAAGTTATTGATGATCTATTCCATGATTTACATGTCAAGCAACAATATGATGATTAATGGCTTTCAAGTATGTATTGAATCCATGAAAAGTCTCTTTGATGTTACAAGTATCAAGTTAAGCCCTATTTCATGATTTTTACATGTTGTGAGCCATTCATGTTAAAGGAAGGGTTCATGTATGATTATGATCTACTCTCATGTTTCAATTTAGGCTCACTATTAGAGGTCAAGCATGTTTAAGAGCTACTCATGTCATGTTTCTTACAATTTATTAAAGTTATGATTATAAGTATTCCGTGGGATTAGACTTAGCAATGATGGATTGGATGTCGGTGTGGACTATCTTCAAGGGTCCATACTCCTTTGCTCAAACAATGTGCCAACATAGATATTACCCTTGCTATACTAGTAGATCTATTTGGTGCACTTTATAATGAAATCCACCCCGAAATGGGACAGGTTCTCGTAAGGGGGGTTACTTCTCTGAAATGAGACAGGCTTCCATAAGGTGAAGTATAGTTTACCTTGACAAGTAGACCACCTCTTTACCGATGAAGGGTAATCATCAGGATTCCAAGTTGTAGTTCATTCGGTCTTGCTTTTGTCGGTTAGGGTCTCTTCCCACACATGTATTATGTCCTACGTAAGTTCAATGATTTACAAGCATGTTTTACTTTAAGCATATACCATGCATGCCATAATGAGATCTCACTTAGCTATTGCTTATTACTACATATGTTGACTATTGGCGTATGTCTTATTGCATTCTATCCTACATACTTAGTACATTTAAACGTTCTAACACATACTCTATGCCTACATAATGTTACCATGTAGGGACCGGAGCACCACTTGATCATCCTCCACATGGCTAGTATTGAAGCAAGCTTTTGTGAGTCCTCAATTCCGAGGTCTTGCTATATTGAGACTTCTTTTGTCGAATGCTTATTGTTATGAGGGTGAGCTCGAAAAGTGTCTTGGCCCCCGCTCCATTCTATGTTAGAGGTGTTATTGGAATATTATGATGTATTTATGCTATAAGCTTTAATCTTTATGCTTTTATGATTATCAAAGACTTCCCTTAGTCCCGCTTCCCTTGTTTTATACCTCTTGTTGTTGTTTACTTTGCTTCCGCGACTAAGGATGTGTGATTGATATGCTAAGAGGCTTGACTGGGTCCCTTTAGGTTTCCATTCGCCATGTCACATCTAGGCCCTTGGCTTGGGTCGTGACAAACTTGGTATCAGAGTACTAAGTTGTTAATGGTCCTCGGAATCCAACACACCGCGTCGATTAGTGTCTTATTCATGGTTGTGAAGCGCACCACTACTATGAATGGGGGGCTATGAGGTGTTTTAGGAAATGTTTCACTTCTTCATGGACTATATCGTGTTTTAGATGTAATTGTAAGGCTTTTTCCACTAAGCAATGCTCTTTGCTATTTTAGATCACGCAGATTCCATGAGGGAGACTAAGGAGAGCCCTCACACCCGAGGAGCAACCAACTCCTCCTGCTCCTCAAGCTCCTTAAGGTGGGGGGAGGGGTAGGCAAAGATGAGTTCCGAGATGTTATTGCAATGTTGGCTCATACTATGACCAACTAAATCAATCAAGGGGCCAAGCCCCTCATATTCCCACTTCGGCTTCTAGGGTGAGGGATTTCATTGGAATAACCCCATCAAAGTTCCATGGATCCAAGACGGATGTGGATCCCCAAGAGTTCATGTATGATATGTACAAGGTGCTATCCATCATGGGGGTCAATTTGGAGGAAAAGGCAGAGTTAGCGGCCTACAAACTTAAGGGGTGGCTCAAATTTGGTTTACACAATGTAAGTTGGAGAAGGGGAATGATGATGTTATCCCTTAGGAAGAGTTCAAAGCCGTATTCCTTAATCGGTTCTTTCCTATCGAGCTAAGGGAGGCTAAAATGATGGAGTTTATGAAGCTTAAGCAAGATTTCATGAGTGTCTGGGAGTATGCCCTCAAGTTCAACCAACTCTCTAAGTATGCTCGACAATTGGTTGCCGAGCACAAAACAAGGATGAACAAATTTGTGTTGGGAGTGTCTGACTTGGTTAATAAGGAGTGTCGTACTGCCATGCTAGTAAGTGATATGGATTTGTCCTGCCTCATGACATATGCCAAACAACTAGAGGGGGAAAAGCTTAGAAAAGGAAGAAGTGGTGAGTCCAAGAGGGCTCATTTTGAAGGTCGTTTCCAAGGTTCCAAGGGTGGCCGGTTTCCTCAAAGCCATAAGTTCAAAGGCCAAGGGTCTTCCCATGCTCCTAATAAAAGATCTGCTAATGATAATCCAAGATTCCAAGGGGCTAATGGAGGAATGATAAAACATAGATGTCCAAGGTGTGAGAAGAATCATCGTGGTCCATGTTTGAGGAATTCTAATGCTTTCTTTGGTTGTGGTGAGATGGGTCACAAAGTTCATGCTCAAAACAAAGGTAGAGATGGTCATCCACAAGGCCAAGGTGCAAATGCGGGTCAAAGGGGAAGAGGAGGTCAACAAGGAGGTGCACCAAGGCAAAATAGATTCTATACTCTACAAGGGAGACAAAGGCATGAATAAGGTGTTGATGTCGTCACCGGTATGTTAAAGGTTTTTCATTTTGATGTGTATGCATTGATAGAACCGGGTGCCACTCTTTCTTTTACTGCTCCTTTTGTTGCCAAAAAGCTTCATGTTTAGTCCCGAATAGTTATGTGAACCTTATAAAGTGTCTACCCCATTGGTGAGTCCATTTTTGCTAAAAGAGTCTTCAAAAATTGTCTCGTGTTCATCTTGCATAAAATCTTGCCTTGTAATTTTGTTAAATTAGATATGGTGGATCTTGATGTCATTCTTGGGATGGATTGGTTGCATTATTATGCTTCTATTGATTGAAGAACCCGTACAGTTAAATTCCAATTCCCTAATGAGCCCATCCTTAAGTGGGAGAGTCGTGATGTGGAGGTCAAGGGTAGATTCATTTCTTGTCTTAAAGCCCAAAAGTTGATTTCTAAGGGTTGTCTTTACCATCTTGTGAGGGTTAGGGATGTTGAGTCCAAAGTCCTTCCTATTGAGTTGGTTCTGGTGGTTAATGAGTTTCTTGATTTCTTTCTCGATGAGCTTCCCAGTGTCCCTCTCAAAAGGGAAATAGATTTTGGTATAGACCTTCTTTCCGATACTCAACCCATTTCTATTCCCCCTTACTGTATGGCCCCAGCAGAATTGAAGGAGTTAAAGGAGCAATTGAAGGATTTGTTGGAAGAGGGTTTCATAAGACCTAGAAAGTCACCTTAGGGTGCACCGGTGTTGTTTTGTGAAGAAGAAGGATGGTTCTCTTAGTATGTGCATTGATTACTGGCAACTTAATAGAGTCACCACAAAGAACAAGTACCCTCTACCAAGGATTGATGAAACACCCCAAAAACTCCCAAAACGTGCTTCAAAAATGCACATAATTGAATTTCCATATATCTCGAAATTCATGCGTGATATCAAAAATTCGACTTCATATTCGTGATCAGGGGGTGAAATTGAGTGGGAAATGGGTATAACCCCGATTTTCGAGGACCCTTAGTGAAAAATAATTTTCTGCAAATTTTCCTTATACAGTGTTTGTCCGTATCCTGGCCGCGATGTGCCAGGGGCGCAGATTAGTGTTGTAATTGCCTTCAAGTTTGGTCCATGTTGTGGACTAGACACAGACCAGTACAAGCTTTTCCTTCATTTTTCATTTTGGCCCAAGGGCCTTGGGGTCATAGCCCCATGCCCACTTATGCGTGGAAACACCTATACTTAGCCATCTTTCAACTCTATATCACTCAAGACCTTCTCAAAATCCTCTCTAACACTTAACCAAATATTTCATCCAAATTCAAGTGTCTTACGCTTAATTTCGGATCTCAAGAACTCTATTCAAGCTTCAAGTCTCCTTCACATCTACATCAAAGAATCTCCAAGTTTAAGGTATGTGGGTTTCAACCACTGGTCCTTTCACCCCAATCTTCCTATCTTATGATCATTGCATGTTTTCAAGTTTTATTATCTATGGGTATTATGGATTATAAGCATGAAATATGTTGGGGTTTTATGAAATGTTGATTAAATATGTATGTCTATCTATCTCAAGCTTATACTATGAGTTGGTTTTGTCTATTGAGACTAATCATGTTTTTTTGAGTTATAAAACTATGATCTATTATGAGATTTGATTATGGATTTCAAGGTATCTCACATGAGGTTTTTTCAATATGTTGGTGGTTGATTTGCATTGAGTTTTCTCACATAATTTCACTCTTGAATTGCATGATTTTGAACAGGCATTACACACCCGCCAAATGTTTGATAAAATGCCAAGTTATGAATTCTCAAGATATGTGCATAGTTTACAAATCAAGTGACTTCTTGATGAATATGGGCTATCAAGTACGTTATGAATTCATGAAGTTATCTATGATTATGCAAGTATGAAGTTAAGCCCTATTTTCAAGAGTTTAGCTCTTGTGAGCCTTTGATGTTAATGCAAGGGTAATGTTTGATGATGATCTATTCTCATGTTTCAAGTTAGGCTCACCATTAGAGGTCAAGTATGTTTAAGAGATAATCATGTCATGATTCCATGTTTATTGCAAGTTATTAAAGAATGATTATTATAAGTATTCCATGGGACTAAATGTAACGACCCCAAAAGGTGCCCGAAAATGTGCCTTGGAAGTGTTCGGAGTTGTAATTTCCATATATCTAAAAATTCATACGTTATTTCAAAAATCTGACTTCATATTCTTGTTCAGGGGGCAAAATTGAGTGGGCGATGTGTCTAACCCAAATTTTAGAGCAACCGTAGCAAAATCTGAAATTTTAAAGTGTCAAATAACAGTGTGTAGTGTGCGTTCTTAGTGCGACATGCCTCTGTGTTATTTTGTCTAGCTTTGTTATCTGGTCCAAGGCCTTTGGTTCTTGGGCCTAAGCATTCCCACACGTGCAAATACCTATACTTAGCCATATTTTGCCTTCATATCACATAAGACATTCCCCAATACTCACTCAAACACTTAAGCTTATATTTCTCTCAAATTTCAAGTGCCAAAACCTTCTCTGATCTTAAGGATTGCACCCAAGCTTCAAGTCTCCATTTCCAATCTTCATTAAAGTTCATCTTCAAAGCTAAGGTATGTGGGTTTCTTTCATGGGTCCCTTTCACCCATGATGCCCAAGCTTCCTTTTACCTAAATTTCCCTGATTTAAAGTTGATTTACTCATGGGTCCTATTTATTATGAAAACCACTATACACCATATTAGGGTTTATTAATTTGTGACTGTTTTAGCATGTTTTGAGCTATGAATCCAAGATCTATTGTATGACTTGATGAAGAGTTTTGATGTATATTGCTTGAGGGTGTTACCAAGTATCTACTGAAGGTTGTTACATTGAATTTTCTAGCGTTATTTCACTCTTGAATTGCATGGTTTTTACACTAACATTACACACCTGCCAAGTGTTTGATAAAATTCCTTCTTGAGGATTCTTTAAGTTTTGATGATCTATTGGTTGAGTTATGATTCAAGTGACACTATGATGATTATGAGCTTTTTAAAGATGTGTTTAAATCATGAAAATGTTGATCATGTTGTAGGGCCTAATTAAGCCCCTTTTTCTAAGATTATACCTCTTGTGAGCCTTGGATGTTAATGTTAATGCAAAGGATAATATCGATGATGACCCATGCTTATGATTGAAGTTAGGCTCACTATTTGAGGTCAATGATGTTAAGAGCTACTCCTGCCATGTCTCTATGTTTGTTGCAAGTTGTTAAAGTATGATTATCTTATATATTCGGTGGGATTGGACTTAGCACCGAGTGGAATAGAGGCAAGTCCCCAAGTCCTAGAACTATGTGTCGCAATAGATGAAGGGATTAGAGGTAAGTCCCCAAATCTCTAAGAGGAAAGTGCCCTAAATATGAGGGCTTTAGGCGAGTACCCAAGTCCGTGCTTGAGGCGAGTACCCTAGTCCAAGAACTAGAGGCGAGTACCCAGTTCACACAAGGCTTAGTGGATCCACTTATTCATTAGGAGGTTCACCTTGGCAGGCAACTTCCCCCTTTTTCCGGTGTAGGTTTAACATCGGGATTACAAGTTGTAGCTCACTTGGTCTTATGTTATCTCGGTTGAGGTTTCTTCCCACACTTATATATAATGTTTTATGTAAGATTAATGATTTGTAAAGCATGTTTTACTTCAAGCATCATTCATACATGTCATATTGTTATTATGCTATCTATTGACTACGATATTGCATTTTGCTTTTGTTGCCTATCTATTGTTGCATTGCATCCCACAAACTTAGTACATTCAAACGTACTAACACATATTCTATGCCTACATGATGTTACCATGTAGGAACTGAAGCTTCATTTGATCATCTTCCTCCCCCACGTGGCTAGACATGTTGTTCATGTTAGCTTTTGGTGAGTCCTTATATCTGGGGACAATATCTATTTTCTATCATGCTTATGCTTAATACATCTTGTATATTTTGGAGTACATATTGTCATTACTATGAGGGTGAGCCCGGTTGCTTTCTTGGCCCCCGCTCTTCTCTATGTAGTACAGGTGTTGTTGGACATGTGGTGTTTATATGCCATAAGTCTTGACTCTCTTATTTCTTGATGTTTATGATATGGAAGTTTATCCTTAGTCCCAATTTCCCTTGTTCATGTTTATCTCTTATTGTCATTATAATTGCTTCCGCGACCAAGGATGTGTAATGATATGTTATGAGGCTTGTTTAGGGTCCCTTCGGGTTCCTCATTTATCGGTCTCGTCTAGGCCTTAAGCATTCATGACATTAGACTTAGCACCAACAGATAGAGGGTTGCTCTCTTTCTTTGAACTATGTGCCAACATAGGATTATGTTATACCCTTGCTATACTAGTGGATCCATTTAGTGTACTCTCTCTTGAAATTCTTCCCAAAATGGGACAGACTCCTGTAAGGCGAAGTTTCTCATGAAATCCTTTCCAAAATAGGACGAGTTCCCACAAGGAAGGTTACTTCTCTAACATGGGACGGGCTCTAGTAAGGTGATTATGGTTTACCTTGGCAAGTAGATCACGGTTTTACCAATGAGGGGTAATTATCGGGATTCCATGTTGTATCTCACTTGGTCTTATTCTTTGTTGGTTGAGGTCTCTTCCCACACATGTATTATGTTCTATGCAAGTTGAATGATTTACAAACATGTTTTACTTCAAGCATATATCATGCACGTCATATTGAAATTATGCTTATCTATTGCCTAGTACTATGCATTTTGACTATATTGGCTTATGTCTTATAGTATATTCAAATGTACTAACACATACTTTATGCCTACATGATATCACCATGTAGGGACCGAAACTCCTCTTAATCATGCTCCACGTGGCTAGTGAGATTATTCGAAGAAAAGCTTGGTGAGTCCTCAAGTTCGAGGACACGATCTACTTTCTCTTGCTATTTCTAAGACTTCTTGATGTTGAACATATGACATTTGAAGGTGAGCCCGGAGAGTGTCTTGGCCCCTACTCCATTCTATGCTTAGAGCTGTTATTGAAATATTATGATGTATTTATGCTATAAGCTTGACTCTTTATGTTCTTATGATTATCAAAGACTTCCCTTAGTCCTGCTTCCCTTTTTTATTATCTCTTGTTGTTGTTTAATTTGCTTCCGCGACCAAGCATGTGTGATTGATATGCTAAGAAAGTTGTTTGGGTCCCTTCGGGTTCCCATTTATCATGTCACGTCTAAGCCCTGGGCTTGGGTCAGGACAAACTTGGTATCAGAGAACTAGGCTGTTAAGGTCCTCGTAATCCAAGACACCTCGTCAATTAGAGTCTTGTTGAGGTTATGAAGTGCACCACGACTATGAGTAAGAGGCTATGAGACATTTTATGAAATGTTTTCCCTTCTTCATGATCTATGTCGTGCTATAGAAGTTAATGTAAGTCTTTTCCCTAATGAATGTTCTTTTCTATTCTAGATCATGTCGATTCCAAGAGGAAAAAGAGCTCGTACACTCGAGGAGCAACCGCTCCTCCAATTCCTCAAGCTACTCAAGAAGGAGGGGCAGGCCAAGAAGAATTCGGAGATGCTATTACTGTGTGGGCTCATGCTATGGCCAACCAAATCAAATAAGGGGCCCAAGGCCCTCATGCTCCAACTCCAGCCTCAAGGGTGAGGGATTTTACTTGAATGAACCCACCGGAGTTCTATGGGTCAAAGGTGGATGAGGATCCTCAAGAATTCATTGATGAGGTGTACAAGTTTTATCCATTATGTGGGTTAATTTGGAGGAAAAAGCGGAGTTAGTGGCCTACCAACTCAAAGGGATGGCTCAAAAAGTTCACTCAATAGAAGATAGAGAAGGGTAATGGTGATGCTATCCATTGGGAGGACTTCAAAAAGCGACATTTCTCAATCGGTTCTTCCCTATTGAGCTAACGGAGGCAAAGATGATGGAATTTATGAATCTAAAGCAAGGGTCTATGAGTGCATGGGAGTATGCCCTCAACTTCAACCAACTCTCCAAGTATGCCCCACAATTGGTTGCCGAGCCGAGGTGAAGGATGAATAAATTTGTGTCGGGTGTATCCGACTTGGTTAATGAGGAGTGTCGTACCGCCATGCTAGTAGGGGACATGGATTTATCTCGCTCTTGACTTATGCCGAGCAATTAGAGGGGGAAACGCTTAGAAAGAGAAGAATTGGTTAGGCCAAGAGGGCCCATATTGAAGGTGGATTCCAAAATTCCAAGGGTGGCCAGTTTCCTCAAGACCACAAGTTCCAAGGCCAAGGGTCATCTAATGCTTCCAACAAGAGGGTTGCCAATGATAGAGTGCCTAATCAAAGATTCCAAGGTGGTAATGGAGGAATGGTAAAGCCTAGATGTCCAAGGTGTGAAAAGAATCATAGTGGTCCTTGTTTGAGAAATTCCAATGCTTGCTTTGGTTGTGGTGAAGTTGGCCAAAGTTATTCATTGTCCTCATGCACAAAATAAAGGTGGAGATGGTCATCTATAAGGCCAAGGTACAAATGCAGGCAAAGGGGAAGAGGAGGCCAACAAGGGGGTTTACCAAGGCAAAATAGATAACGTGTTCTTCGACAAGGGGTGAATAAGGTGTCCGATGTCGTCACCGGTATGTTAAAGGTTTTTTGTTTTGTCATGTATGCATTGATAGACCCGGGTGCCACTCTTTCTTTTATTACTCCTTTTGCTGCCAAAAAGCTTCATGTTAGTCGTAAAGTGTTGTGTGAACCTTATGAAGTGTCTACCTACGTTGGTGAGTCAATTGTTGCTAGAAGAGGCTATAGAATTTGTCTCGTATCCATTTTGCATAAAATCTTGCCTTGTAACTTTGTTGAATTAGATATGGTGGATTTTAATGTCATTCTTGGGATGTATTAGTTGCATGCATATTATGATTCTATTGATTGTAGAACCCGTAGGGTTAAATTCCAATCCCTAATGAACCCTTCCTTGAGTGGTGAAGTCATGGTGTGGTGGTCAAGGGTAGATTCATTTTTTGTCTTAAAGCCCAAAAGTTGATTTCTAAGCTGTGTCTCTATCATCTTGTGAGGGTTAGGGATGTTGAATCCAAAGTCCTTCCTATAGAGTCGGTTCCAGTGGTTAATGAGTTTCTTGATGTCTTAGCTTCCCGGTGTTCCTCCCGAAAGGGAAATAGATTTTGTTATAAACCTCCTTTCCGATACTCAAACCATTTCTATTCCCCCTTATCATATGGCCCCAGCGGAGTTGAAGGAGTTGAAAGAACAATTGAGTAATTTGTTGGAAAAGGATTTCATAGGGCCTAGTAAGTCCCCTTGAGATGTACCAGTGCTATTTGTGAAGAATAAGGAAGGTTCTCTTAGAATGTGCATTGATTATCGAAAACTTAATAGAGTCACCATAAAGAACAAGTACCCTCTACCAAGGATTGATGACCTTTTTGATCAACTTCAAGGGGCTAGTCACTTTTCTAAGATTGATCTTCGATTCGGGTATCACCAAGTGAAAGTGAGGGAGTGTGACATTCCTAAGACGGCTTTTCGGACTAGGTAAGGGCACTTCGAGTTTGTGGTTATGTCCTTTGGGTTGGCTAATGCACCGGCTATATTTATGGATCTCATGAATAGGATCTTTAAACCATACCTTGACTTGTTTGTGGTGGTTTTTATTGATGATATCTTGATTTACTCCCCTAGTGAAGTCGATTATCACGTAAAATTCATTCCTTATTGTGTTTGGTTTGTTCTTGAATATCATTGATTTATTTTCTTGTATGTTTGTTCATTAGTCGAATTTGACGACTACATGAGGAGGATTAGACATACACTAAATTTAAGGATATTTATCTGTTAAGAACTGCTAATTACAAAATATTAGTAACGAATAATCAGGAATCTTGAATATAATGCACTATGTATTTAAAATTAACATTTTTAATTAAGAATTCGAATGTTGAAATTATATTCTATCTTTGTAGCAATGTAATTAATAGCTAATTTCATATTTCTTTCGGAAGTGTTGATATTTCTCTCAATGAAAACAAGTGAACAAACATTATGCATGCAAATTTTTGTGTTATTAATATATATATGCCAAACTTACGTAAATCATTAGAATAAAAGAGTAAGTCCAGTGATTGTCATCTATTTTTTGTTATATATAAATTATAAGTTATAAAGTGAGCTAAACTCCTATTTTATTTCATTGTCCATTTTAGATAAGCTTCAGATGTGGATATTAGTTTTATTTTCTATTTGTTGTGGAAAAATTAAGTGTATATTTTAAATTGATTATGGATGCTGAGATTGGTGACAACAATGAGTAGCTACTAATTATTTATTTATTTATTTATTTATGTTGATGGGTATTCATAATTTATTATAATTTTTCATGTCGAACTTAAGAATTTTTCGGGAAGTTGTTTAAAGAAAAAAGAATTTTTACCACTAGAAACAATAAAAAGTATTGCTTTTGAATGATCCTACGTAAAAAAATCTTCATTTAGAATTTTCACCGTTTATTATTTATTTCATAATAATATTACGGTACTAAAACCTTATTATATTGAATTTACACAACAAATAACACAATTCAAAAAAAAAAAAAGAGTGTTCCCTATAAAAAGAAGTCTCTATTAAAACTTGAATTTACCATGTTTAATTTTTTTTTAAAGAAAAAGAAAACCTTGCATCACATTGTTTGCTGGCTGCATTAAAATCTTTACACAACAAAGGGAGCACAAAGTTAGTCCTGGGTTAGTTCAAGACTTGATTGTGAAAAAAATAAAAATAAAATCAGAAAAATTAGAACGGATAATCTCAAATTTACAAGAGACAAATAAATGTCCTTGTTGTTAGATGAGCATAGGTTTCAGTTTTCTAAAAATATAAATTTATCAAAAATAATATTTTATTAATTATAATAATAAAAAATAAAAAGTTATTCTCCATAAAGAATGTGGTTGCACATCTTTGTGGAGACACTAATTCTTTTCCTCAAGGATGTGGTGATGCACCATGACCCAAACGAGTTTAATAATCTGTCTTTTCTTTAAGCCAGATTAAAATTTGATTATAAAAATTGTTAAGGTGTAGAGAAGGAATCATGCCTCTAACGTCTAGACGAAGAATGCGGTGATGCATTTAAGTTGAGACTCATAAAATCCATAATTTAATCAAAAAAAAAGATGAACAAATTGAGGTCCATAGACATGATTTATCCCAGAAAATAATTAAGACAAGTATAGGTTGATAAAAGTGACCGTGCTAGAACCACAGGACTCGAGAGGTGCCTAACAACTTCCCCTCGGTCAACTGAATTCCTTACTCGGACTTTTGTTATCGCAGACCCTATAATAAAGGAGTCATTTCCTTTTGATTAGGGATTCAAAAAGATGACTTGGAACACCAAAACTCAATTCCAAGTGGCGACTTTGAATAAATAAAATAATCCCTTTTTCAAAATGTCACTTTAATTGGAAAAACTCTATTTTCCACTAAAACGCATGTTGAGGGAAAAAATAGGGGTGTGACATCTAGGGCCTAAAGACTAATATAGGTCTCTCTTTGTCGTTTCCAAAATGACATAGTATAGGAATAGAATTGCGAGAAATGACCAAATTATCCCTTATTAAAACCTATCGGAAGCAACTTACAGAACCCCGATTATGAGACGTAGGTCAATCCACGGGCCGTAAGTCGCCTCGTATTATAACACATCTGAAAAATCACTAGCTTTTGTTGAGTTATAAACCACGAACAATAGTACGGACTATGAAATTTCTTATAGGACGTGGTTGGACTCATAGAATCCTTCAACACTTAACAATTTTCCTCACTTCCTTGGCCCTACCCACGAAAGTACACGGGCCGTAAAACATTCCATCAGCCATCTAATAACTTGTATACTACAATCCTAAAATCTTCGAATTTCCTTTCTGTCTGGTATCCTACTCACAAAGCTATCCATAGGCCAGAGGATACTTTATAGGCCCTCACCTAGTCCAATGGGTTACCCCATACTTGGAAGCTTTTTTTCCCGTTCCTGAAGTTTATGTTTAAGAGCTAAACCTACGGGTCGTATGTCATCTTACAAGCTGTAAGTGGTCCCGTAAACCAGACTTCAGGTCACTTTTCAGGCCAACTTTACTGTACTTAGGCTCTTAAATTGGGGGTCATTACAATGATCCTCTAGCCTACCAAGTGGATAATGTAGAGATTGAAACCCAAAGGTGTCATGGCTCCTCCTAGTATGGCTACCCAAACTTCTAGAGTAAGGAATTTTACAAGGATGAACCCTCTTGAGTACAATGACTTCAAAGTGGATGAAGATCTATAAAAATTTATTTATGAGGTGTCAAAGGTAGTTGCAATCATGAGAGTGTTATTAGAATAGAAGGCGGAGTTGGCAACCTACCAACTCAAAGGGGTTTCTCAAGGGTGTTAAACTCAATGAAAGGCTAAAAGAGTTTATGAGGGCCCTATCAGTAGGGAGGACTTCAAAGTTGCATTTGTTGACCACTTCTTTCCACTTCAATTAAGGGGTAAAAATCACCATAAAGTAAGGGGTATAAGTTTGAGAAAATATACCCTCAAATTTATAAATTTGTATAAAAATGCACCTTACTTTGTAGCCAATTCCCATGCCTAGTGATACGCCCAAAGCACTCTCCTATTTTGAAAGAGTAAGCAGTCGTTGTTAATACATACCCTACTACAAGGTGTCGCAGTCGATCCCACAGGTATTGGAATTGTTCAATTCAAACTTTAAAGTTATCACTTGAACCAGTTTACTGTAATTATTATATATTTGATTTAAATTAAACTAAAGTATTACTAATTACATGTTCTAACAATTAAACTATAACTAATGGATGAGAATATATCGGGGATGTGCGTAATTGAATATATATCCAAAGAATGTGTCTTAAATATTAAATCGAATGATTAATTTGCTTGTGGGTAGGTTAGAAATCTAGTAACAAAAACTACTATCAAGTCAATTCAGTGTATCGATGTTAATCGATTAAGACTTCACATGCAATTCACATAAGAGCTGAAGGAACCCATGCAAATTAAACCTTAGTCGATTGAAATCTATTACAAAATTCAACACCAAGTGCGATACCCAAGACATTGCACAATCCTTCCACTTCAAATACTCATTTTGATATAATATTCAAAGATCTTAAAATGAATCTAAGTTTGCAACCAAAGATTTACAATTATAACTAAAGCAAAATGCAAACCCACATCAAAGTAGCACATAATATTGAATTAAATCAAAGACTCATGACATGAAACTAACATCCAACTACATAGCATATCCCCAACATAGGATCTTTTTGCCAATCATATTCAAAGTAGAAATAGAGTTACAAGAAGATTATCCATGCTATTGAAATTCAAAATCCAGAAGAACTTTGGTGTAGAATCCTCCTTCCTTCCTTCAATACTTTACCTTAAAGCCAAGTACAGAACTCTTGTTCTCACAACCAAGTATTCTGTGAAAAGTGTACTTTCACTGAGTGTAGAAGTGTCCTTTAGAAAATCTTCACTTTTGTCTCTTATATCTCAAATAAAAATACCTTTTAATTTACCATGATGCACAATTTGGCAGTCAAAATAGGGGTCGCCGAACACATCAACGTTCTGCCCAATGTGCACAAGACCACCTTTGTGAACTAACTTTAAGCCTCTTGGAGTCTGTAACTTTAGACAATGGTCTTGTTCATTGCCTAACAACTTCGGCGATCCACCGATTTGTGATATGCATAGCTAACTTGAATGTTAAATTTCAACTTCTTTATTGCCAGATTCTGTAACCTTAGGCGAGGACACTTTTCATCACCGAACAACTTCGGCGATTCGCTGAATTGCACATTCAGTCTTCCTTAAGCACCTCATACTTGATGTCAAGCTCTATAACTTTAGTCAGTCTTCCAGCCCATTCAACATACCACCGAACATGTCGGCAACGAGCAATTTTCACCGCCTTTTCATCACTTTTGCTACTTTTGATTTGATTTGCTCTTATTTGACCCTTCATGCATCTTATTCTGTACTTGTAGCATCAAATATACATATAGGTCTATGCAAAACAACACATTGAGGATGAAACACCTTAAAAAATAAGTGCCCTAAAATGTGCCTCAGAAATGCCCATAATCGTAATTTTCATAAATCTCAAAATCTGTGCGTGATATCGAAAATCTGACTTAATATTCATGATCGGGTGGCAAAATTGAGTGGGGGATGGGTACCGCAATTGTAGAGTAACCGTAGTAAAATTTCATTTTCCAAAAAAAATGCTTATTAGTGTCGATCATGCCCTAGGCATGATGCGCAAGGGGCGCAGTGTTTTTGCCAATTTCACTGTTTCGGTCTAAGGCTTTAGTGCCTTGGGCCTAAGTTCTCCTATGCATAAAAACACCTATACTTAGTCATTTTCAACTCTATATCACCCAAGACACTCCCAAAATCCTCTCTAACACTTAGCCAAATATTTCATCCAAATTCATGTGTCCCAAACTCATTTTCGAATCTCAAGAACTTCATTCAAGCTTCAAGCTCTCATTCAAATCTACATCAAGGAAATCCCCAATGTTGAGGTATGTGGGTTTCAACCATAGGGTCCTTTCTCCCATGGTGCCCGACCTTCCGTTTTATGTAATTACATGTTTTCAAGTTGGATTATCTATGGGTATCTCTTATTATGAAAGTTGAATATAAACTATGTTGGGATTTTATAAAATGTTTAATGTTTATGCATGTTTTGAGCTATGAATCTATGATCTATTATGAGATTTGATGAGGGGTTTCAAGCTATCTTCCATGAGGGTTCTACTATATGTTGGTGGCTTGATTTACCTTGAGTTTTCTCACATGATTTCACTCTTGAATTGCATTAGTTTGAACTAGCATTACACACCTGCCAAGTGTTTGATAAAATGTCCAGCTAAGGATTCTTGAGTATTGGTGATCTATTGTATGACTTATGACTCAAGTGACTTTACGATGATGAAGGGATTGTATGTATGTATTAATTTCATGAAAAGTATATATAGTGTTGCAAGTTTACCACTCTATGATGGGGGTTGGTATGCCCATCTACCTTGTTGAGGGGTATGTACCTTGACCACTGTGATAGGGGTTGGTATGCCTATCTACCTTGTTGAGGGATAACCTTGTTGAGGGGTATGTACTTTGACCACTATGATGGGGCACTACTACAAAAGGGTCCTTTTAGCCACATTACTTTGTGGCAATAAGCTTATTGCCACTAATGTACAATACACATGAGGTAAAATATTAACGACCAATGTGTAATAGCCAGTATTAAGTATATTTTTAGTGGCAATTTAAAAGAATAGCTATAAAAAAAACCTCTTTAATTTGAAAAATAAAGTATAATGACCTGATGTGGGAACAACAATTCTTTTGGTTTAAAAAAAAATCTGAAAAATAAAGTTCCCACCAAAAAGAAAATTGTGCGGCCTCTAAATTTTGGGTTTTCCCACTCTAGACCAAATAAAGAATTATTAACCTAAAATATTTCTCATGTTCATAAGGAAAACATTCCTTAAAAGATCACTCATGCATACATGGAGTCACTATAACCTAGTTTATCAGAACAACAAGTCGAGCAGCATACAGGTGCGGCAACATCGATCAGAACAATAAAGTTTTCAGGTATGTACTTCATGTATCTTCATTACTCTATTGCTATGTGTTCTAATTTCTTCTTTGATAAACAATTCTGTAGCTACATGTTCCAGTATCTTTATTAATTTAGTGCTCTGCTGCAACGTGTTCTAGTCTGTTCTTAAATTCACTACTCTGTTGCTACGTTTTCCAGTATCTTCTTTGATTTATAAATCTTCACTAAAAATTTACCCCTGTAATTATTTTGTATCATGTTCATTGATTAGTTTTAGGCATTAATTAGGAAAAAAACAACAAATATCTTGATAAACTAATTAGTATTTAGACATCAGTGGTGATTTTCAAGTGATTTCATATCTGCAAAACTGATTTTTTTTGTGTTTCTGATCTCTGACTACTAATTAATTAAATGGAATTTAAAAGTGATGTTTTCTGTGTTTCTGATCTCTGAAAACATGTAGTAAAGTGCATCGCTGTTATATTAAGGAACGTCCCTGTTAGTTAAGATGCATGATTATTAATACATTAAGATGTTCTATTAATATATCTATAATTTATGATTGTTTAGAAGTTCCATTGTGAATTATGATTGTTTAGAAGTTCCATTGTGAATACGATCACAAGTGTAGGAAAATAATTATTTCATTTTGTACATGACATCTGATCTCTTGTTTAAAAGATTCAAGAAAGACACTCTGTTAATTGGTACTCTGTTTGTGTTAATACAGAGACTATCTATTAATACAATATGACCTTTATGAATGTTTTTTTAATCCAAGTCATAATATCTATCTTATTGAGAAGTTACACTATTGATGTTTTGAAATTACTAGCTTGAACCTTAAATGGCTTTTCTATTCAAGTTAAGGTTAAGGGATCAGATTCCAAACTAGATTTTGTTGGAAATTTGTGGTTAAATGTATGATCTGATGAGATTTTGTACTTAAAAATTTTTGTGTCGATGTTATATTAAAGAACATTTATCTTACATCAAGATGCGTACCTACTAATACATTAAGTATCTAATGAGAAGACTACTCTCGATACAAAGAAACTAGGAAAGCATAAATAAGGGAAATTCTCCCTTTACAAGCAAAGAAAAACAATACAAAGAAAAAGAACCTAATCTTCTAACAGCCCAAACCTAACTAAGAAATAGCCTAAGAAGGGATTTCCAAATAATATTAGAATAATCAGGGAGGTTTCTAATCATCTTGAGTTTCCTTCTTCTAAAAGTAGCACTCTCAATTTTATCAACGGCCAAATATGCTCTAGCTTCAAGTATGACTAAAAAAATAAAGTTGAATAACATTGTAATTAAGACTGTGTTTGGCAAGTGCATCATCAGTAACATTGGTTTCTCTGAAACAGTGGTGACATCTGAACACTTGGAATTGGCTGATGATGAGTTGAAGTCTGTCCAATAGAAGTTGGATCTACCATAGAGGTTTAGCTAAGTGCTTAAACAACTTGATGAGTTATGAATCAGCTTCTAAAATTAACTTTGTGTGATAAAAATGGATATACCATAGCTTGTCCAGCTAAAGTAATTGATGTCCTCATCTACTTCTCAAAGGAGTTTGGTCCTTTCATTTTTCCAACGCCAAACCACTGTAAGCAAATATTATCATCATCCCATAGGAAACAAATTAGAAATGTCCAAGAGAGGCTTTAAATGTTCCCTAGTAAAATAAAGCAAATATACAAGTAACCACCAAATAAAGATAAAACTATAGATTAGAGGTCAATACAACAGTAACTTATAGGCTTGTTTATGGGAAAAAATAAATAAAAAATAAATTTGAGAATATACAATATAGACCAAAGATTAGAACTTTATGTAAGTATTTTCTCTCTATATTCTTGGAACACATAGCTGCTCACTGTAGAAAGTCATATGTATGTCCAAAACTCCTTATCATTGCAAACCTTCACTATTTTTCAATTCCTATGACCACTAAACTCTTAGGGGTCGTTTGGTGTGATGCGACATGTATCTTGTGAAATAGTTGAGATGCATATAAGCTAGCCTAACACCATGGTTATCTAAAATAAGTGTGTTGTCATCATATTAGAGTATCCAGTTTCTTAGCAAACTTTCTCAAAACTGCACTATTGTGATATATGATAATCCAATGAGCATCATTGATTATGTGAGATAGCAAAATTGATTCTTGTGAAATCACGGAATTGATTTTTACTTGGTCTCTCTCTTTGTCCCTTTCTTGGTAAAGGAGAGAAGATACAGTCATATCTTAGGAGTGATATACCAGTCAGGTTGTATTACTACATAAACTGAATTTAGTATTTCCTTTTCATAAATTGAACATTTGCCACAATATTTTTTTGACACATGTAAAAGTGATGGAAAACAAAGAATATCTTTTACATACCCACCAAGTTTATCAACTTTTTGGAAAATGATAAAAAGAAAGATACCCCTATTGTCACTTCAAAAGATGTTCCCTAATGAACTGGACAATCAGTGGGTTTCTACCAACAAAGAAAAAAGTAATACTCTGAATAAGGAATTTTTAAATTGACTTAAAATTCTAGACAAGTGAACATACGTTTAGAAATTGTGAATCTATTCTATAATAGATTAGCAAATTCTAATTTAGGTATACTACCAATTAGACTTTCATATCCCAAAAATATTGAGAACACTATTGAGAATACATGTTTTACCATTTTGAAAATAAACATATAGTGTATATATAACATGATGATCTCTATCATTCAAATTTAATGTAAAATTTAACCATTAAAATGATATTTTTGTCGAAATAAATTTCATATTAACTAGATGAACATTTTATCTGAAATATATTGTTTCTTAATTTTCTCTCTTTTTTACTAATATATGTTTAGCTCTTACAGGTATTGCAGAAAATAAGATAATATCTTTTACATCATGAACAATTCTATAAATAAAAGCTGGATGTCATTTGACAGACGTAGTAAATAATACTTGGATGGAGTATAAGATTTTTAAAATCATGCATTTTCTGAAAAACAAGAAGGAGAGAAAATTTTATGTCTTTGTATTGAATGTGTACTTATCCATCAAGTAAATCGGACTATAGCTTATAATCATCTCGTGGTTAATGGTATTATGCCATCATATGATAATTGATTTTGTCATGGAGAGTCTCTAAAAGGAACAAACAATACTAAAGTAAATAATGAGAGGTAGGCAATTGTTTAAGGTGATGATATGAGAGGAATGATACATGATGCTTTTGAAGGTTTTATAGATACCGATATCAATGAAAGAGGTGAGATGGAGTCGAACCTACATGAAAATGTTGCTAATGTACCTGAATGTAATCTCATGTAGAGGTGGATAAGTTTGACTGACTCGTGAAGGAGGCAAATGAAGAATTATATCTTTGATGCAAGAAATTTAGCAAATTATCCTTGTTGTTACATATCTATCGTACAGAATGCATGCTCAAATGGTCAAATGAATCATTTAACTCTTTGCTTAGACTACTGAAGGATATGAATTGCCTACTTCTTTTTATGAGACCAAAAAGATTATTGAAGGCTTGGGCTTAAAGTATGAAAAGATTCATGCTTGTCTTAATGATTTTATGCTATTTTGGAAAGAATTTGCTAGTAAGAATGTTAATGAATGCAAAATAAGTGGGGCTTCTAGATGGAAAAATAATGCTAAAAAAATTCCTAGTAAAGTTTTGAGGTATTTTCCATTAAAACCTAGGTTGCAAAGATTATTTATGTCTTCAGAAACTTCTAAGCAATTAGATGACATCATGAAGAACACAATAAAGATGGAGTTCTACGACATCCTGCAAATTCTGAAGCTTGAAGAAGTTTTGATAGAAAGTACCCAGAATTTGTCAAAAATTCTCGCAATGTTCGTCCAGGATTAGCTTCTGATGGATTTAATCCATTTGGTACAATGAGATCTGTTTATAGTACATGACCAGTAATTCTACTGCCATATAATCTTTCCACCATGGATTTGCATGAAACAAGAGTTCTTTATTATGTTATGCTGATACCTGGACAAAAAGCTCTTGGGAATAATATTGATGTCTTTTTACAACCTTTAATAGAAGAGTTAAATGAATTATGGAATGTTGGGATAGAAACTTACGATGCCTCTACTAAAGAGATATTTTAGATGCAAGCAACTCTCATGTGGACTATAAATAATTTTTCAGCATATGGTACTCTATCTGGATGGAGGACCTCTGGTCGATCTGCATGCCCTTCTTGCAATATAAATACTCGTTGTAAAAGGCTCAAACATAGTAGGAAGTTTTGTTTCATAGGACATCGACGTTTCTTGAAGTCAGACCAAAAATATCAAAATGATGCTAAATCATTTGATTGAACTAAAGAAACAAGACCTGCACCTTGTACAGTATCTGGGTCACAAGTGTTGAATCAAGTTAAAGATATAAAGTTTACTCTTGGAAGATCAAGTGAAGGGGTAAGTGGAGTGTTGAAATAACACATGGAAAAAGAGGAACATATTTTTTTTTTATCTTCCTTGTTGGGAGTATAACTTGGTGTTCCAGTTTTTCTTGCCATATACTCCTGCTTCAACCCAGTCGTGCAGTGTAATTTTCTCAGGCATAGTCTAGAAAATATTTTTGATCCGAAGAAATACTCTCCACAAATGACCAGTGACCTTGTATTATATGAATAGGTAGACCACTGTTTCTGTAGTTTCCACCCGGAAAAAACATCTTGAGCATAGTGAGATTCTCTCTTCATCAGGTTATCTTGTGCCAGCATAGAAAACTACTTTGTGTGAGATTTTAGCTTTCCAGATATGTTTTTAGAGCCATTTATTTCATTGCGTAATTGGATGATTTAGCTTCCTATAGGCTGCATTTAAGTTAGAAGCATCATTAGAAAGATGTTGATCATTAAAGAATAGCTTTGGAGCAGTGATAGTATGACTGATTTTTGCTAAGCAATCTGCAACAAAATTGGACTCCCTGTAAGTGTGACTGTATGTAAATTGGAGCAGTTCTGTCTTGTTATTGGATCCTAGTTCTGTATGTAGGTTTTTGACAGCGCACTTTAGTTACTTTCACTTAATGAGAACAACCTAAACCATAATAATAAGATCCTTGCGGTTAGAGGGCCATCTGATAACAGGATATGAAGTAGTCAGAAGGTTGAAGATATCTTTAAAGACTTCATATTTGACTCTAGATGTGTTAGAAGGTTTGCCACCATTCTTGCCCGCACATATGTTTTTCCACAAGTTCCAAAAAAAGAAGATAGGAGTAGCCTGAAACATCAACTTATGAACATCATTCTTGACTTTAGAGGACCACCACCTCATTACCAGATTCCTTAGTGGTGTATATCTGTTATCAAAACCCATAGAATTCTCAAAGAACCCCTAAATGTTTTTGGTAAGATTTTCAGAAACAAAGATATGATCTAGGGTATCTTGTCCAGGGACATAACATCAAACACTCAGATGACTGCCTTCCAAAAGCATTGGTTTTTTCATTGATGGAAAGCTTGCCTCTCAAAGCCCTCCACAGGTGGAATGAGCATTTTTATACTTGTTCCATGTCTAAGAATTGATAGGAACCTTGTCTTTTTTAATCTGATCAAATCCCAAGCTGAAGACAGGTAAAGTTTCCAGACTAGTAAACTTCCAGATTGCTGCAACGTTTACTTTCCTCAACCAATACCATTTTTCGAAGTGTTACAATGTTTGTCTCTCAAGTTCTTGTAGGTGAAAGGACCGACCAATCTTCAACTATTCTTGAACTGCAATTAATTGTATTGTTATTCAATTAATTTTTTGGGTCATGGCTCTGAATTATAGATTATTGAGTACTGTTAATTGAGCTTTGAGTTTCAACCAGACTTGATTCTTGTTCAGACGTTTCTTCTTCATAATTTTTTAGATTAGTCACACTACTTACAATTTTTTTATATTTTACATTTCATCTTTTAACACTTTTTTTCAGGTCCTATAATCTGAAGTTTGTGAATTTCACATTGGGAGATTTTAATATGTAGAAGACTTACAAACTTATTAGAAGACATCATTCAATAGGATAGATATTAGTAAGAACAATATAAGTTTATTTTTATAAGTTGTGACTTTAATATTTTGGATTACTACTTCATTTTATTTGTCCAGATATAATGGAGATCTATTTATTTTATGGAATAATAGCAATTTGTTTTTAACCATTTATCAACAAATTCGATGTATTTCTGACACGCCCCAAAGTCCCGTTAGGACGGACTGGCACCCGTTGCCGATAAGGCCCGGGAGAACCAACCTGTACCTATGCACTTTCTATACATATTATAAGTGGTTCCTACCTTTAACATGCCCTAAAGCAGACAAACAGTGATAACAAGCCAAAAGGAAATGCATATGACTAAGCCGTTGGGGCCATGATGTCTAAAGTACGAGACATGACTTCATTTTTACTTTACATAGTCTACAAAGCCTCTAAATAAGGAAGAACATCTGATAAGGGTCGGGACAGGCCCCGCCTCAACCAACTGTACAATATAAACATAAGCTCTAGACATATA
>JAPFFP010060691.1:0-27016 GCA_026153255.1 Solanum medicagineum | reverse complement strand
TATATATATATATATACTTTGTGGAATTTGCACCCAAGGGCCTTAAGTTAGCCAATTGAACACTTAGGTCCCCGAACTTTTCAATTAATTCCTTATAACATTTCCGACTTCAATTATAAAAAATTCACTTTTTTTTTCACTGCTCCAAAACTTAATAATTACACGCCATAACATATTTTCATTAATTCACACAATAATCGAACAAATTTCCAAATTTACGTTTCACCTCAATTACTTTAATTTACGGGGTCTAACAATATGAATTAGGGATTTTGAGATTAAAAATTCAAACGTGGAGGTGTCATTTTCGAGGTCAAAGGGACTGGGCGCTACTACTATTGCTGAAGCTTTCGCTGGGTTTGCAGGTTGTCGTTGTTCGTTGAAGGGGAGAGGATGAAAAAGGTGAGTGTGCGCGTGAAAGGAGAGAAAGAGAGAGGAAAGGAAAAAAATTGGGCCACGTGGGGATCACTTGGGAATAATATGTTTGTACAGATGGGTTTATGTATGAGTTGGATGAGAAATGAGGTGGGGCCAAGTTTTTGAGAATTTTTGGGCCAAAATTGGTATGAAAACGGGCTAAAATGGGTTCAAAGGGTAGGGCATTTGAATTTAAAATAAGGCCATTTAGGGATTTCAAGAGGTAGCCAATTGAGTTAACTAATCGATTTGACTAAAAGAAGAATTTAATATTAATCAATTAAACAACTTCTTAAAATTAACGAAATGAAATAATTAACTCAACCAAAAGCTAATTAATTTTGAAAAATAATTCAGAATTAAACTAAAATGATTAAATATCTTTTGGAAAGACTTTTGAAAAATTATTAAAAATTGCAACAACTGTATAATATATATAATTAAAACTACAAGACTTAAAATACTAAAATTACTCAAACAATATTTTTAAATATTTTTTTTCAAAGAATTATTTCAAATTGTTGAAAAATTCAAGAAGCTCAATAATTAATTCATACTGTGGAAGGTAAAAATTGGACGTCAACAGTTGTCCCTTTCTTTGTATGTGTTCGATGAAAGAGATCATTGATAAAGAAACTTGACAAATCCCATTTTAGCCGATCATATCTTCATCTTCTGAAAGGCTTTTGGTACGTACTTTGAGAAATTGTGGTTGGACCTTGATCTTGGGTTTTCTATATATATCAGATTACATGAGAATTCAGGACACTTGTAGTTAACGATGCTTGATTTTACGCGCGACTTTGAAAGAATTCATAAGCTATTTTGGAATCAAATTATAGAGAGATCGAAAATCTCGGGAGTAGAATGAGGGGAGGTTGGAGTACTGTCAAGTTTCTCAACATGGAGCTCGCCTACATATCCCAGACATAGGAATCAGACTGCTTGTAGTCCAATTCAATATATTGAAAAAGAAATCTTGTTATGCTAAGATAACTTTTGGTCGGGAGGAGTGACAAGTTAATTGGGTATGAAAAAAAGGCTTGCAACCTGATCTTAGGCGTATTTATACGCTTAATTAGCCAATAATGCCCATAAATAGAGTTAATCGGAGGACAAATTAATAGAGTCTAGGTGTTTGAGTGTCGTTTTCTCTTATTTTGCTAACGTAGGGCCGAGTGCGCCTGTTGGTTGTGTTTTTGCAGGATTTTGCTTTGATTGGAAAGTTTGGAGTTAAACCCAAACTTGAGGAAAGAACAAAGCTTGGAACTCGGAGAGAAAAGTCAGTAGAAGCAGCCAAAAGACCAAAAGTCCACGTGGCAGACTTAGGAACAAGGTTGTGGAAGCTGAAAAATGCAAAAAAGGCGTGAAGCTGAAAAGTGTGCAAGGTGCGTCGCGGACCTGTGCAAAAGATGTGCAAAACTGCCTAGTCAGCAATTTAAGCGAAAAGTCAGATACAAGGGCTCCGCGTCGCTGACTTGAGGACCCGATGCGGAAAAGTCGAATTCCAGGATTTTTATTATTATTCTATCTTAGACTTTAGGTTTTACATTGGTTTTTACGCAAGAACTACAGTAGGGACGAAGGAGAACACCTTTCCACTGTATTTTGGGTTAGTTTAATCTTTCGACTTTGGTTTTTGATGTTTTCCACTTCATTCATGATGTATTCCACGTTCATGAGTGGCTAAGTCTCCATATTCAGGGGTTGTAGCCATAGACTATGTGTAGTTCTTAAATTTTAACATATATGAATGGCTTCTTTTGATTATTCCTATGTTATCTTCATCTATACTTCGTAGCCTGATCAACTAGGGAGTAAATTAGTTGTTCACTCTAGATTTGAGAGATGTTGGAGTTGATAGAACACAATAGTATAGAGAGCTTGTTCAATACTAGGAAACTAGGTTGATTCGTGTAAGGGAGACCAGTGACAACTACCCTTACACCTTGCTTGGTTCATATACGGGAGGATAACTTTAATGCATTTTTATTGGTCTGTCTATCCCTGCTCAATGATGTAGTTAGGTAGTCAACAACGATAGGTCGACAGAGGCGTGCAATCCTGTTCAGATAAATTAGACCCTGTGAATCAATAATCAGGAAACCAAACATAGGGAGACATTGTTAAGACTAGACAGAGTCGTGACGGTTACAACCCTGAAATTGCTCATCCATTGATATTTTGTCGTGAAAATCAGAGTATTTTACTAGAAATTTGTTTATTAAAATTTAGTTTACTCAATTCCAAAATCCTTTTTACTAACAGCACCATAAACGTGATAACTGAGAGTGATTACTAATTATAATCAAATCCCTTGGGTTTGACAACTCGGCTCTTTAAGTAGGGCCATATATTAATTGTGAGACCACTTACACTTGCGTGTGCTGGGGAGCAACAAGTTTTTGGTGCCGTTGCCGGAGATTTGAGGCAAATTGGTTAATTCTCAAAGTTTTCTTGTTTTGTGGTGCGCGCTACATTTGATCTTAGCGGTGTTTGTGTGCAGGTGATGAATAAATAAGCTGGAAGATCAGGACTCTTGCTTTCGTCAATCCAAGAGGAGAGCATGGGTTTTGTTTGAAACATCACCAATTGAAATTGTAGAGCAGGAAGAGCAAGAGGATAACAAGGTGGAGGTTAACCCTGGCGTGGAAAACATGGAAAATAATAACCTATCTGCACCATTAGCACCTGCTGCTGAAGCACCACTACCACCAAGGCTAGTGAGGGATATGGCATTCCCGAGAACTACAAATGTTACAAGCTATTTTTGTCAAGACTGAGCTTAGAGGCCCGTGGGAGCTCAAACAGAACATGGTCTAGTTGATACACTTACTGGGCAGTTCACTGGGCTTCCTCATGAAGATCTGCAGGTCCATCTTCAGAATTTTCTTGAGAGTGCTGATACTTTCATTCCTACGGGAGTGAATCGTGACTATATGAGGATGACATTGTTCCCCTTTTCACTATTGGGGGAAGCCCGGAGGTGGTTACAAATTGACCCAACAAACTCCATAGCCTGGGATAATTTGGCCCGCAAGTTTCTCACCAGATTCTTCTCATCGGGCAAGATAGCTAAGCTAAGAAGTGAGATCTTGAGCTTCAAGCAGAGGACTGGGGAGAATCTATATCAAGCATGGGACGGGTTCAAAACTCTGTTGATAAATTGCCCACACCATTGCCAACCTAACGAGGTACTGGTTTATACCTTCATTGAACGCCTGGAACCCAATACCAAGATTCTTCTTGATTCAGCTGCAGGGGGTCAAGCACCGGAGAAGACATACGATGAGTTGTATGCTCTTCTCAATAGAATTTCCCAGGGCAATCGAGATGGAATGGAGGATCCAGCCGACCGATAGTTCATAAGCAGGTTGGGGTGTTAGAAATTGATGCAATAACGAGCTTGCAAGCTCAAATGGCGGTTATGCAGAACATGATGATAACAAACTTCAATAACTTGGCTTTGGGTCTGAAACAGCAAATGCCATTGGCAGCAGGTCAGTAGCAAGGCCCCATTAACATGGTACAACAGCAACCACTAGGTTGGTGTGATGTATGTGGGGGAGGAGATCACACAGCTGAATCTTGCGAATCTAATCCTGAAGCAGTAAACTTTGTGGGCAATGCTAACAGAGGGGGCCATCAAGGATTCAGGAACACTTACAACCAAAACTGGAGAAATCACCCAAACTTCTCATGGGGTGGTAATCAACAGAACCATGGGCCACCCCAGCATAGACCACAAGGGGCAAATGCATATCAGAATTAGCCAGCCCAGCAGCCTGCAAGACAGGTCAACCCAAACACCATGACGGACCGTGAGGTGTTGAGGCACATCTTGGTAAACCAAAACAAACAAGAAGAAGAGATTCAGAACAAAAAGTTGGATCTATAGAACTTAGAAAAACAGTTGGGACAACTAGCTAGCTCAATGAACTCCGGAGCTCAAGGACGCCTACCTGGTAACACTGATCCCAACCTGAAGCAGGTCAATGTGGTCAACACAAGGAGTGGAAGGCCCTTAACTGAATTGGTCCCCAAGAAGAAAAAGGGGGATAACCAGGATGCTACATAGAACATTGAGGCTGGCAATCCCAGCCCAAGCACTAATGAAGCCACCTCATTATGAAAATCTCCTCATCCGTTTCCATAGAAGCTCAAGAAGAAGAAGGAGGATGACTGCTTTCAGAAATTCATTGGGCTACTAAAACAAGTATAAATTAACTTATCATTGATTGATGTTTTGCAGGGGATCCCGAAATATGCTAAATATGTCAAGGAAATTGTTGCTAACAATACTAAGTGGGGTATGAGACTGTGGCACTGACAGAGGCCTGCAGCTCCAAGATTCTTAATAGATCACACTTGCCAGCAAAATTAAAATATTCAAGAAGTTTTTCTATGCAAGTAACTACCAGGAGTCGTCTGAATGTCAGGGGCTTGTGTGATCTTGGGACTAGCATAAACCTCATGCCTACTTCTCTATTCTTAAAGTTGGGGCTTGTAGGCTGAAGCCCACAACTATTGCGTTACAGCTGGCAGATCGGTCATTGGCAAGTCCGGATGGAGTGATGGAGGACGTCTTAGTCTAAGTAGGGTCTATCATCTTCCCGTGGACTTCGTCGTCCTAGATTTTGAGCTGTACCCTGAGGTCCCATTCATACTTGAGCGCCCATTCTTGGCTACAGGAGGGGCATTGATCGATGTTGCAGCAAGGAGGCTCACTATGAGAGCCCATGATAAGGTAGAAGTGTTTGATGTCTACAAGGCAATAAAGCTACCAGTTGCGTATGAGGATCAGTCAGCGATAACAGTAATAGATACAACAATTGCTGTGAGCCAGGTCGAGATTGAAAATCCACTAGCCAGGGTGTTACTAAATCAAGGGCTAGTAGATGATGCTAAGGCCCAAGAGATTGAAGTGTGTTGAATACTCACAATGTGAGTATGTTGAAAAAAATAAATGAACCTTGAACAGGGTGTTGGGACCACCTCCCAAACCCTCAGTGGGAGAATCTCCTCAGTTGGAGTTAGAGCAGTTACCATCCCATCTCAGGTATGAATTCCTCGGTGAAAATAATATATTACCTATAATCTTGTCTACTTCATTGATTGCAGCCCAGGTAGAAGTGGCTATTGCAGTGCTGAAGAAAAGGAAGAGAGCAATGGGGTGGTAGATGTCTGACATCCATGGCATCCCCAGCCCTATTCATGCATAGAATATTCATGAAGGAGGGCCACGAGCCCGTGGCTCAACCGCAGAGGAGGCTAAATCCAATTATGAAGGTGTAGTGAAGAATGAGGTCATAAAGTGGTTGGATACAGGGATCATCTTCCCCATATCAGAGAACAAATAGGTAAGCATTGTACAATATGTCCCCAAGAAGGGCAGGATGTTGGTTGTCACCAATGAGAAGAACGAGTTTATTCCAACTAGAACGGTGACGGGATGGCGAATCTGCATGGACTACAGGAAATTGAATGATGCCACCAGGAAAGACCATTACCCCGTGCCTTTCATTGATCAAATGTTGGACAAACTGGCTGAGCAGGAGTACTATTGCTTCCTGGATGGTTACTCAGGGTACAACAAAATCACTATTGCACCCGAAGACCAGGAAAAGACAACTTTCACATGTCCATATAGGACATATGCTTTCAAATGCATGCCCTTTGGGTTGTGCAATACACCAACCACATTCCAAAGGTGCATGATGGCTATCCTCTATAACATGGTGGAGAACATTGTGGAGGTGTTCATAGATGACTTCTCTGTCTTCGGTGAATCGCTTGAGAGATGCCTGCAGAATCTGGACAAAGTACTAGCGAGATGCGAGGAGACTAACCTCATTCTTAACTGGGAGAAATGTCATTTCCTAGTTAAGGAGAGGATAGTCTTAGGCCACAAAGTGTCCAAGAAGGGGTTGGACGTCGACAGAGCAAAGAGAGAGGTGATCGACAAACTGCCTCCACCGGTTTCAGTCAAAGGAGTTCGGAGCTTTTTGGGCATACAGGTTTCTACTGCAAGTTTATTAATGACTTCCCAAAGATCGCAAAGCCGCTGTATGCCCTGTTGGAGAAAGAGGTACTATTTCACTTTGATAACTCTTGCTTGTAGGCATTCGAGACACTGAAAAAGAAGAAGGTGGAGGCTTCAATCTTAATAGCACCTGACTGGAGTCGCCTGTTTGAGCTAGTATGTGACGCCAGTGACACAGCAGTGGGAGTGGCACTAGGGTAGCATAGAGACAAAGTTTTTCACTCCATATACTATGCTAGCAAGACCTTAGATGCTGCACAAAGTAACTATACTGTCACTGAAAAGGAAATGCTGGCATTGGTGTATGCGTTTGATAATTTCAGAGCCTATTTGACGGGGACACAAGTGGTGGTGTTCACAGACCACGCGGCAGTGAAGTATTTGTTCAATAAAAGGGATGCCAAGCCACGCCTGATCAAATGGATACTGTTTCTCCAAGAGTTCGATATTGAGATCAGGGATCGTAAGAAGAGTGAGAACCAGGTTGTTGATCATCTACCCCGTCTGGAGACTAATGGTCACATAGGTGAGCAATTACAAGTATCAGAGAACAGTTTCCTGTCGAGCAGTTGTTAGCCATTGAGGTGGAACAATTACCATGGTATACTGATATTGTAAATTACTTGGTAAGTGGTGTGTTCCTACCTGATGCTACATACCAACAGAAGAAGAGGTTGGCCCACAATGCTAAGGCATATATCTGGGATGACCCATACCTATTCAAATAAGGAGCTGAACACATGGTGAGGAGGTATGTTTCGGAGGCAGAGATGAAGTAGATTCTAGAGAGATATCGTGCCTCTCCGTATGGGGGTCATCATGGTTGTGACCAGACAGCGCACAAGTCAAGTTTCTTCGGGCCCACCTTGTTCAAAGATGTTATTCAATTCTCTAGGGCCTGTGATGCTTGCTAAAAGACAGGTTCCATCTCCCGGAGGCATGAGATGCCCTTAAACAACATTCTAGAAGTTGAGATTTTTTATGTTTGGCGTATTGACTTCATGGGGCCATTCCCACCATCATTCAGTTGTCATTATATTCTGGTAGTTGTGGACTACATATCCAAATGGGTAGAAGCAGCAACCATTCCAACCAATGATGCAAAGGTGGTGAGCAAGTTCCTCAGAAAAAACATCTTTACACGGTTTGGTACTCCAAGAGCCATTATCAGTGACAGCAGTTACCACTTTCTTAATCAAACCGTGAAGAACTTAATTGAAAAATATGGAATAAGGCACAAGGTGGCCACGCATATCCGCACACCAGTAGGCAAGTTGAGGTATCCAACCAGGAAGTGAAGCAAATATTCCAGAAGACCGTAAATGCCACCCGGAAAGATTGGGTAGAAAATCTTGATGAAGTGTTGTGGGCATATCGGACTGCATAAAAGACCCTAATCGGAACCTCTCCTTACAGGTTGTTGTATGGTAAGGCCTATCATTTGCCCCTAGAGCTCAAGCATCAGGCGTACTACGTGATTAAAAAGCTAAATCTTGACCTTGAGCTCGCCGGCATGAAGACACTTGAGCAGTTGCAAGAGTTCGGCTCCAATCCTATGAGAATGTTAAGCTCTACAAGGAGCGCACGAAGAAGTGACATGACCGGCACATTATCAAGCGGAACTTCTATCCGGGACAATAGGTATTGCTTTTTAACTCACGTATGAAATTATTTCTAGGGAAATTAAGGTCCAAATGTGGTGAACCATATGTGGTGGTAGCTACCACACCCCATAGTGCAGTGGAGCAAAAGGACTTGAACACGAACCAAATATTATTGGTGAATGGTCAACGTGTCAAGCACTATTACGGTATGGACGTGAATCTAACGGTGGAGGCCATTGAGTTCGCCAAAGATGAATGAGCACATCATACATCGTGCCGCGATGTTAAATTAGGCGTTGCACGAGAGGAAACCTATGGTTAGGTAACATTAAAAAAATAAATAAGAAAATTAGGTCTTGTACAAAAAAGTGCGAAAAAATTTACACAAGTATAGGTCCGTGATGCCTCCGCATTGCGGACCATGCACAATTTTGTGTGAATTTTTCTGTCCTTAGTTCTCGATGATCTGTTGGGTATTTTTTTATGTTTTCTTTGTCTAATACATTATTATTAATGTTTTGAAGCATGTCCTGGTCCGGGAAATTTTTCGGGGCCCAGAGCTAAAAATTTAAATTTTATGAAAGCATAAAACAGTGAGAATACAAGATGGTACCACGATGCAGACCAATCGTAGATGCCCACTTTTTTGGCACCTAGTAAAAATGGTGCGCATTCACGATGGTACAGCAACGCAGACCCATTGTGGATGCCCACTATTCCTGCACGAAGGAAATTTTTTTTTATAAATGTAAGTCCACATTCTCTCCGCGACACAGAGGGAACACGGAGATGTGTTATTTTCTCCAAAGTGCAGATGTGACCCCACCCATTTAAATAACCCCATCAGTTTTCTTTTCCCCTTTTCACACCATAACATAACCCTATTCCCCTTCTTCTCCATTTTTCTTTTCTTTCTCTTCCCTCTTTCCCCAAAATTTCAAATAGCTTCGCATCGCACTTCAATTGGGTCACACACTTATCTGCACGTACTTCGCTCTCATCACTAGGTATGATTTCTTTACTTCGATTTTGCATAATTTCAAGGCTTAAATGTATGAAGTTCTTCATGAATGGGGTAAAATTCGAAGTGTGTTCCTTTTTTTTTGGTGATTCGTTGTTGATACATGTTGGGTATGTATTCCTTATGTTTAATTTGCTCATGAGAGTGAGGTTTATGTTTGTTTGTTGTGGTTGGAACCCTAAGTGGCATGTGTGGTCAGTTGTGGGGAAAAATTGAGGGCTTTTGTGTGTTCTTCACCAAGCTTCATGTTTTTTCTATGATCTCTCTGTCGAATTGTGCGAAAGTTCAAGTGGGGGGTTGAGCGCATGACCTAAGGGGGAGGGGTACGACTGGGATAGTAATGGCTGAATTAGAGTGTGACGTATAACTGCCAGACATTGGGGCTGATTGGGGATTCTTGGGTTGTTGTTCTTGTGATTAAGGCACGATGTGGTGTTTCTAATATGAAGTGTACCCACGTATAAGTACCGGGTGATTGCCATGTGTTCTCCTACTTGATGAAATTGGAGGATTAACGGTGTTGGGGGTTCTTCAACACACTTCTTGTTTGGTATGTAATAGATTTGTGAATTCATGTAAAAATTGAAGTGTTGGATTGATTCCTTGTGTTGGGGGGTTGATTTATTCGACTTTGAGATGGAATGTGAAGTCATACTTGTAACTGTCGAACATGATGTGAGGGCACGGAATCGTGAAGTGGTGTAGCCCGTATGACTTTGGGGAAGTCTGAGTACTCTCGCCTTACGGACTTGAGTTTAAGTGTGGGGTCATGGGCTTTGGGTTTAAGCACTGATTTTGTACTTTTGTTTTACATGTACTATGTCTTCAAGTGCACGACGAGGCAATCGGACCAGCAGACCAAGGGCTGCCAGCACAAGAAAACAGGCATGAGATGTTCCGAACGTGCCCAGGGACACTAGGAGGGGTCAGTAGACCCGATACGGGGCTAAGGCTGTCAACAGAGACGGAAAGAGGTGGTACCAGTCTCATGATGAGACGAAGTACTACTCCGAAGTACCAATTGACGTAGAGTCCCTGTGGGACGAGTACCCCTAGATTCTGAACCGGTGCAATTAACTAAGTTTGGGGCTCTTGTTCCGACCACTTATTCCATGCAACCTGAGCTTGTTTAGGGAATTCTACGCCAACTTGAGTAAAGAGTCACGATCCCAATCGGTGATTGTTCGAGGACTTGAGGTGAACTTCGCACCTCTTACCATTAACCGAATCTTGGGCACCCCTGAAGACATCCCTACGGGAGCATTCAATGAGTTGTGCCTTCACCCGCCCTATCAGGCCATCAGACACACTATCTCAGGGTGGAGGTCCACTGCTAAATGGGTCTAACATGCGGAGCAGGGCTATCACCTCTCCTTTCCCTTTGCTCACATGTCCAAGGAAGTGCAGGTCATGGTGAAGATTATGACACACTCTTTCTTTCCAGGGCAGCATTTCAGCAATGTCACGAGAGATAGAGTGTGCCTCACGTATGCGATCATGGTGGGCATGTAGCTGAACTATGGAGCGATCTTCAGGCTGGCAATGAGGAAGGCCAAGACCCACAAGGGTCGTAGGTATGCTTTTGGGGGCCTTATTATTGCTTTATGTCATTCTACAGGTGTCCTTGAGGAGGAGGCCGAATACTACTGGGCCATCCAGGCTCCCCCCTATGTTGTCACCAACATTAAGGGGCCTGACGTGACCTTGGGCCTAGTCTTGACCGTGGCTGAGAGAGCCTACCAGGATGAGTTGATTGCAGGCTGCATGGTACGGCTTGGAGATGCTGAGACACCGGACTGGCAGTCGGCCTTCCACAAGAGAAGAGTTACAGGAGGTTGAGGTGGAATATCCTCTCAACGACCATGCCAAAGTCGTGTTTCGCATTGGACCCTGGTTCATTGAGCCAATGGAGGATGACATTCCTACAGACCCAAGGGAGGCACACGAGGATGAGGATGATGAGAAGGCTGGGGAGGATGACATAGCTGATGAACCTTCGGTGTATATAGGGGGTGAACCCATCCTACTAAGCCCTGATGATGCCTGAGCACCACAGTTCCCACCTTGCAGGTTATGTATGATTAGCGTTGAGGGCAGTGCTAAGTTTAAGTGTGGGGTGGGAATTCCTTTGTTCTATTAATATTGCTTCTGTTATTGGCATGTATTAAGACTATTCTTACTTCTGCTTTATGTTTATGACAGGACATCTATCTTAATGTAGGGTTGAACATTTTTTATTTTCTTTGGGTCTGTCAGTAATAGTTATCTACTACTTTGATGCATGGATGCTCTTATATTAATATTCTATGAATGCACTAAGTGTTGGTAGTTATGTGTCTGTTGAAATTAGTTGTGTTAGTCATAGTTGAGTGATGGGGGCCCTATGATAGATGGATGACGACCGTCCTAAGGGTATTTGTCAAATCGAGTTCATGTAGAGTGTGGTAGTGTACGAACGAGCATCGAGCGTGAACTTTTGAACATAGTTGAGGGTAGTTGCTTAAACCTTGTGCATCACTATTGTATGTATGCTTAATTCAATGAATTCATGTGAATACCATAATAGGAACTCTAGTGTGAACCTTGTGATGAACATGTGCCAAGAGTGAGCGAGCTAATTGTGAGTCTCTGTTATGATAGATTCGAGAACTTGCCCGGTATGTAGAGTAGACTTGGTAGGAATCGGAACTAGAGGAGAGGATCTAGGCATTTCTTTGATAGATGAAAACAACCCTATTTAGCCCTTGTTGAGCCTTAGCCTATTCTTTGACTAGCCACAATTCAAGTCAATCCCTTTTCTTGATAAAGTATCCGTTTTGATCCTAATTCCCTAGCACTTGAGCATGGTGAATAAGAAGAGGGGGAACTTGAGTGGACACTAGAGGGTTGAAAAATAGTAGAGTGCCAAAAAAAATTGAAAGTGTCGACCAAAATGGCGTTGGTCCACGTTGCCCCTGCGTCGCGGAGCAAACGCGGATGCACACTGTTTTGGTCCCTCAAAAATCCAGTAATCCATTATTGATCTGTGATGCCTCTGCGTCGCGGATACATACTAATCTAAAAAAGAGAGAGAAAAATTGTGTTCTTTTCTTTTCTCTTTTCCCTTTTCTTTTGCTTAGTCATTGTTTGTTTAGGGTGTCTACGTATTTGGAGGGGGCGGTTTTTTGGTCAGATGTAAATAAATAGGAGTACTTGTAGAATTAATAGAAGGGTAACTAAGGTTGGGGAATCAAGGAAACATGAAAATACCTGAAGTATGTACTACGAGCGTGTGGGAATTTAGTCGTGTCAGCCATATCCATAAATGTATCCCACCGCCCGCAACCTACATTACGGCCAGACAAAGACCTACGTGATCCTCTAAGGAAAATTCCAACTAGGTCTACATTTACATTAAGGGCAAGCTTATGGAATCTAGAAGCAATTTGAGACTTCTTTTCGGAGAATGAGAGTTATTTGTGTACCCATTCTTAATCTTCTGATTAGGTTCATAGTGGTGTGCATGGGTAATTCTTCATAGTGAGAGTACATGATCATTTAAGGTCAGTAACTAGATGAACTATTAAATATTCTGCATGAATCCGCATGTATACATGTGTGCAAGGAACGAGTTGTTTTGCCCAGGGCACCGAGAGTTGTTCACCATGGGTCATAGAGTGCGGCTGCATGATGTTTGTTGTGCATACTACCATAAGGAGTCTCATGCATGTGTAGTAGTTTGCCCGAGGATGGACAAAACTCTAAGTGTGGGGTGGTGATCTTAGGCGTACTTATATGCCTAATTAGCCAATAATACCCATAAATAGAGTTAATTCGAAGGACAAATTAATATAGTCTAGGTGTTTGAGTGTTGTTTTCTCTTATTTTGCTAACATAGGGCCGAGTGCACCTGTTGGTTGTGTTTTTGCAGGATCTTGCTTTGATCGAAAAGTTCGGAGTTAAACCCGGACTTGAGGAAAGAACATAGCTTGGAACTCAGAGAAGAAAAGTCAGTAGAAGCAGCCAAAAGACCAAAAGTCCACGTGGCAGACTTGGGAACAAGGTTGTGGAATCTAAAAAATGCAAAAAAGGCGCAAAGCTGAAAAGTGTGCAAGGTCCACGTCGGGGACCTGTGCAAAAGATGTGCAAAACTGCCTAGTCAGCAATTTAAGCAAAAAGTCAGAAATACAAGGGCTCCGCATCGCTGACTTGAGGACCCGATGCATAAAAGTTGAATTCCAGGATTTTTATTATAATTCTATCTTAGACTTTAGGTTTTGCATTGGTTTTTACGCAAGAACTACAGTAGCGACGATGGAGAACACCTTTCCACTATATTTTGGGTTAGTTTAATCTTTAGACTTTGGTTTTTGATGTTTTCCACTTCATTCATGATGTATTCCACGTTCATGAGTGGCTAAGTCTCCATATTCTGGGGTTGTAGCCATAGACTATGTGTAGTTCTTAAATGTTAACATATATGAATGGTTTCTTTTGATTATTCCTATGCTATTTTCATCTATACTTCGTAGCCTGATAAATTAGGGAATAAATTAGTTGTTCACTCTGGATTTGAGAGATGTTGGAGTTGATAGAACACAATAGTATAGGGAGCTTGTTCAATACTAGGAAACTAGGTTGATTTGTGTAAGGGAGACCAGTGACAACTACCCTTACACCTTGCTTGGTTCATATACGGGAGAATAGCTTTAATGCATTTTTATTGGTCTGTCTATCCCTGCTCAACGATGTAGTTAGACAGTCAATAATGGTTGGCCGGCAGAGGCGTGCAATCTTGTTCAGATAAAGTAAACCTCGTGCATCAATAATCAGGAAACCAAACATAGGGAGACATTGTTAAGACTAGACAGAGTCGTGACGGTTACAACCCTAGAATTGCTCATCCATTGATATCTTGTCGTGAAAATCAGAGTAGTGTACTAGAAATTTGTTTATTGAAATTTAGTTTACTCAGTTCCAAAATTCTTTTTACTAACAGCACCATAAACGTGATAACCGAGAATGATTACTATTTACAATCAAATCCCCTAGGTTCGACAACCCGGCTCTTTAAGTTGGGCTACTATTTACTTGTGAGACCACGTATACTTACGTGTGCTGGGGAGCAGCACAACCTTCTTAGTCATGAATGTGGTGCACTTCACACCCATAAGTAAGAAATTATACATACATAAGTGTCAAAGCTCTTAATGTATTGTCACTCGGACTAGAAAGATTACTTTTGGTGAGAGTTGAAATCATTCGAATGCAAAATTGAAACCGATGAATTCAAAGAAATACCCACATGCCTTATGACAAGGGTGTGGTTGGATTACGGTGGAAGTCCTTTCTCAGCTTGCGTCCAAAGAGTGTGATATTCCTCTTCAAACTACGTCCCAGTTCGCTGCTAAGAAAAAGTTCCACGTTGTGTTGCGTCCTACTTGATGACGTTCACACCTGCGATTTGTTTGAGAATTCATTCTCTTGGATGCTCTCGACAATGACAGAGATAAAACTTATTAGTAGTAAATAAAACATAAATATGAATATAATTTGTGTAAACCTGGTTTAACGTGTCATTTTGTAGGAGACGACGATCCAATTAATAAATTAATATATCACTCTGAAGGTTGTGAGGATCCAATAATAATTTTAATGTGTCATTCTAAAGGAGGTGACAGTCCAATAATAAATTAATATGTCACGCTGAAGGAGGTGGCGATCCAATATAAGTTAACGTGTCACACTGAAGGAGGTGACGATCCACTAATAAGTTAACGTGTCACACTGAAGGAGGTGACGATCCAATAATAAATTAACGTGTCACACTGAAAGAAGTGACAATTCAATAATAAATCAACATGTCATGCTAAAGGAGGTGATGATCTAATAATAATTAACGTGTCACATTGAAGGAGGAGGAGACAATCCGATACTAAATTAAGCTGTCACGCTGAAGAAGATGACGATCCAATAATAAATTAGCATGTCACGCTGAAGGAGTTGACGATCCAATAATAAGCTAATGTGTCACACTGAAGGAGGTGATGATCCAATAATAAATTAATATGTCATACTGCAGGAGTTGACGATCCAATAGTAAAAGAACGTGTCATGCTAAAGGAGGTGACAATCCAATAATAATTTTAACGTGTCTCACTTAATGAGGTGATGATCCAATACTAATTTTAACGTGTCACGCTGAAGGAGGTGGAAATTCAATAATAAATTAAAGTTTCATACCGAAGGAGATGACGATCCAATAATAAATTAATGTGTCACGCTGACGGAGGTGACGATCCAACAATAAGTTAACGTGTCACACTAAAGGAGGTGATGATCCAATAATAAATTAACGTGTCACGGTGAAAGAGCTGACGATCCAATAATAAATTAACATGTCACACTGAAGGAGGTAACGATCCAATAATAAATTAACGTACCACGCTGAAGGATGTGACAATCCAACAATAAACGTATCACACTAAAGGCAGTGATGCTCCAATATTAATGTAACGTGTCATACTGAAGGCAGTGACACTCCAATAATGTAACGTGCCACACTGAAGGGAGTGGCGCTCCAATAAAGATTTTAACTATCACGTTGAAGGAAGTGACACTCCATATTTTGAAACTTAACAGCATTTGGAAAGAATAACATGTTAGCAAAAGACGTGAAAATTGAAATAATGGACTAGAAAAAATAATAGATAAATTGTTAAATGGAGTTCTTAGCACCAAAACTCTTTAACATATATAATAACTTCTCTAAAAGATTGACTTGTGACCTTTTCTTGTGAACATCTAGCTTGATTGTTCAAAATTTGAGACAATCTTTTGAAAATTGCCTTCAATTTTATAGATGATACCTGTGGAGTTGAAAAACAAAATTAACTTATCAAAGAAATGACATAACAGAAGATAAGTTGAAAGATGGAGTTTCTAGCTTGTATTGACTCTGGTGAAATCTTGTAATCTCGATCATTATGTCAGGCTATCTTATCTATAACATTAAGAAAACGTATCGTAAATCATAATAGAGTAATAAGAAGAAATTTAGGAAAAGGATAGAGTAATGAGCAAAAGTAGAAGACGTCTGAATCATGACGAGGTCGTTGTAGGTCTAACAATGCCTTGTGACTTTATAATTGCTGCATCCAAAGAAAAATGCTTAGATTTCAGAGATTGATTCTTGTTGGTTTTGCCTCGCCATGTTGATGTTTGTCCACCATTTGATTTGCACGCTGAAGTCGCCTTAAAATGAAGGTTTGATAGAATTTTTTGAGGGCTCTCCTTAAAAATTCTGTCGCCGTTTAGAACATAGAAGAAGCCTTAACTTATTGGTAGTTCCTAATTGATTTTTTGAGAGAACCTCAAAAAATATGCCCCAGTGGTAACTTTAACGTGACTCTGACTCTGACTTGTTGGAAAAAGTCTTCTTCAAAGGAATTTTGTGTTCCTCTCAAAATGCTGCCCCAGTTTTCATTGTAAAGAGAAATGAAAATCTTACGGGGCATATGGTCGAGCCAGTGTGGTGCCTATGTATCCCACTGAAATAGGAATCAGGTCAAATGTAGTTCCAAACATAAAATAGAATCGAGATTTTTTAGATAACGTGACCAAAGCCGATGAAGGTCGCCTGCATATTCCACTAGGGAAATCGAGTCGAACGTAGTTCACATGTAAGAAATGATGAATTTGTAGCAGCTTTCTTGGACTTAAACCATGTGAAATATGAATACTCTACCAGTGAATCCTTGAAAAAGCTCTTCTTTGGTGAAGTGAGCAAGTATGATAACCAACACAAATCAGTCTCCACTTCTGTAATAGAGAAGAAAAACTCAAAAGGTGAAAGAGTCAGTCCATTAATCATAATAATTAATAAAGTAATAAATAACATCAATTTTGCCTAAACAGATTAATGCAACATCCGAAGAACGGGAGATTTTAAAACAATGACCAAATGGACAAATTTTGATCATTTACTGGACTAAAATGAGTAGATTAAGCGATTTGCACAAACTGACTTTCTAAGAGATTCAATTGAGAATAATGACATCTAAAAATTTTGATTTGAAACCATCGAGTATTTGGTAATTCTGTCTATTTTGAGATAAAAAATTATTTTTTGAGGACAACAAGGTCACGTGAATTTGAGTGATGACCTAATTGATCATAAGGAGTGATTTTAAGCATTTTTGACAATGGACTCAAAGAGTATTTCAAAGAAACCCAAAATTTGAGTTTATATACCTAATATGATTTAGGACTTTGGTGATAAATAATGGACTAATCATGTTTGAAACAAAACATATGCATTTAAACACATAAACACAAATAAAGCTACTTATATAACAATTAGCACATAAACAAAATATAACGCATCCTATTATGTATATGTGACCCTTTATGCCAAGGGTAGGCCTAACGGTTTGAAGGATGTATTACACCATTTGAGACTTTCCATTGCCCAAAAAAAAATTACAACTTTTATAAATAAATTGAATGAGGATACATAATAGAAAAAGGGGGGATACAAATAATCAGTCTCACGTAGGGGTACAATACTAAACTAAGCCTTCAAATAAATCTTTACAACACTAAACTAAGCCTTTAAATAAATCTTTCTCTTCTTGGACTTCTTGACATTCCTGAACATCTTTGGATGAAGTAGTACCTCTTGAAGATCCAACTTTGACTACACTAAGCTAGTAAATAAACTCTCAACCCCAAGGAACAATGGTTCATCAAATAGCTTATACAATCTTCAAATTTTAAACACATAAATATAATCGTCCATTTGGGCCGAGGACAACTATGGACTCAAGGTGGTCCGTGTAATGGGCCCAACACGCCTTACATGTTGGGTCGGCTTAAGTGAATACTCCCACAGGGTCTTGGTTTCGCTCTATTCTAGGGTGGACTAAGAGTGGGTTTTGAGAAGACTGGGATCCTGGGCGGACAACCTGAGTTGGAAATTATGACAACCATTGGAGGCATAACGAACCAATAAACTGTCACTTTTTTCGAAAAGGGTTAAAGTATTTAAAAGTCTAGATGCAGGTTAGCAAAATCATTCTTTTAAATACACAAGGTAATACTGGAAAATGCCATGAAATGCAATGATAAGTAAACATCCAAATTTTAAAAAAATAAAGTGTAGATAACAAAAATTAAAATTTTCAAATATCTAGTCAAATAAGTCTAATCTAGAGGTTAGAATCTAATTAAATCCCCAGCGGAGTCGTCATTTCTATTAATTGTAAAAATGACCTTTAGGAAAAAATTGATTGAAACTTAATTAATTTAAGAAAAATCAAATTTCCAAAGAATAAGAAAACAGAATCGTCACATAATTTTTTTAAAAAAGAAATTAAGAAAACTTCAAAAAGATTTTAAGACACTAGCAGAAAAAGTCCTAAAATTTTATAGAAAATGGGTAAGGATTCCTATTACTATTGTAAGAAGATATTAGCACTTAAAATAACCACTAACACGCAACTTCATAAGGTTCACACAACAATTCGGGACTAACATGAAGCTTTTTCGGCAAATAAAGTAGTAATAAAAGAAAGAGTAGCACCCGGGTATATCTGAAACGACCCCAAAAAGTGCCGAAAAATGTGCCTCGAAAGTGTTCGAAATCGTAATTTCCATATATCTCAAAATCCATGCATAATTTTGAAAATCTAACTTCAAATTCTTTCCGGCGATTTAAGACTTAATTTGACTAATTATTCAAAAATTAGTTTAGGGTAATTTGATTAAAAGCTTATTTAAATAAATTAAATAATTTATGAAAAGGCTAAAATAACCCATTTTTGAAAAGAGATCAATAACCTGGACCATCTTAAAATGAATTAGGATTTTGGAAAATAATTAAATAAAATAAGACACACAATCATCAACAAAAATAATTAACATAAAATAGTTCATCGTTTGGGGAATTTAATTAAGTTAAAACAACAATTAAGAGTTAGAAGTTAAGCAAATTAGAACAAATAACTGATAAATAAATAAGGAAGAGAAAGATTTTGGACCCAAGTCTGGTTGTTGTACACCTGGACCAGTCACTTGGCCCTGCATCTTCTGTTTTGGGCCTTTTAACCCATTTTTTTGTTCTGTAATTATATGTATACAACCGCTGCATCTTATATGTATATCAGTGTATATACTGATTTTCTGATATATTTGCATCCATATAGACTGAATTTCAACCCCTTTTGCCTTCACCTTCAGTAGATAAACTCTCCTGTACATTTCAGCATATATCAGTTGTATACCATCTATATATCAGTATATACAGTTGGGTATTGTGCCTCCAAGACTTGTAACCAGGTCCCACAGTCTTCTTCGGTGCAGTGATACTAGGATGCTAATGAGCTTGATAGAACTTCTCACCACAACAATTTTAAGAATAAGAACCCGACAACGTTCAGCTATGAACTGTAGTCTTCAAAAATTTCTTATTTCTGGAAACAAAATGTAACGTTCTTGGAGGTGAGGGGCAGCTCCGTGACTGAAAATTTAGTTCATGTTTTTTGTGAGGAACTGCCGCCCTAAAATGATAGAGAGGAGGAAATTTTATAGGCGAAATTAGGGTCCTTTTTTTTGGGGGGGGGGGGGGCTGAGATAAGAATTAGGGATTTTGAGATTCAAAGTTCGAATATTGGGGTTCCATTTTCAAGGCCAAAGGGACTGGGCCTTGCTACTTTTGTTGAAGCTTTCGCTAAGTTTGCAGGTTGTCGTTGTTCGTCAGAGAGGAGAGGATGAAAAGGGTAACTGTGCGCGTGAAAGGAGAGAAAGAGAGAGGGACGAAAAAGAACTGGGGCGCATGTGCATCACTTGGGTCTAATATGCTTGTATAGATGAGTTTATTGTATGAGTTGGCTGAAAATGAGGTTGGACCGGGTTTTGGAGAATTTTTGGGCCAAAATTGGTCCAAAATGGGTCTGAAATTGGTATTAAAATGGGCTAAAATGGGCTCAAAGGGCAGGGGAATTGAATTTAAAATTAGGCCATTTAGGAATTTCAAGAGGTAGCCAAATTGAGTTAACTAATCAATTTGACTGTAAGACAGATTTAATATTAATCAATTAAACAGATTCTTAAATATAACGAAATGAAATAATTAACTCAACTAAAAGCTAATTAATTTTGAAAAATAATTTAGAATTAAACTAAAATGATTTAAAAATCTTTTGAAAAATTATTTAAAAATTCAATAATTGTATAATATGTATAAATAAAACTATAAGACTTAAAATACTAAAATTACTCAAACAATATTTTTTTAATTTTTTTCAAAGAATTATTTCAAATTGTTGAAAAATTCAAGAAGCTCAATAATTAATTTATACTGTGGAACATAAAAATTGGATGTCAACAAAAGCATTTCGTCGATTTTATTAGTTCTGGAGCATGGAAATTGACCTAAGAGAAGTGAGGGAATCAGATTCGGAGTCTGTATGTGGAAATGAGGTCGAAAGTTGAAAAAGTTGGTTTAAAATGGGCTAAGTTTGACTTTGATTTATGATTGGAGTTCAGATGCTCGGTTTGAAATTCTGATAGCTCTGCTATATTCAAAGCATGATTTTAGGCCATTGTCATATTTTTCAGGGGTCCCGAGGGCATTTTGATCATTTGAGGTCCTAAACTAGTTTCATTGCGATTAATGGGTCATCGAGCTAAGGAGACCTCAAATTTGATTTTTTGATGATTCCATTGATTGTGAAATGTATTTTTTGATCAATTTGCGCTATTGGTTCATATTTATAGGATTTTGAGAGTTTCGAGTATCAAAAACATGTTTCAAAGGGTGTTGGTGTTAGTTGACCGCAGTCAACGCACGGTCAACGTGGTCAACGCGGGTCAAACTTGGTCAACAACCTTTTTTTGTTGAAAATATCCCCTTTCTTCCCCATTTTGACCACTCCGCCATTTTCTTTCACTTTTAAGTTCTAAAAGCTTGGGGGAGCAATTTTGAGCGAGATTTTTTATGGATTTTCGTTTGGGTAAGCTTCCTAAATACTAAATCTTTGATTTTTAGTATTTAAATTGTGATTTTGATTTGAAATTTTTTGTTTCAACCCTCCACTTTTTATGAATTTTCAAAAATATGATTCAAACTTTAAATGATAATTTCTCCCTTAATTTCTATTCAAATTTTATTAAATTTCACCCATAAACTCCATTTTTCGTGTAGAACCTAATTTTGAGCTCAATTTCCAGATTTGGGATTTATGAAAAATAACCTAATTTTTGACCATTTTACACTCAAACCTAATTCTTATTAATATGGGTATCAAATGACTCATTTTGACGCATATATCTCATTTTCTATGGTGGTTTAATGTTTTGGAGTTGATTTTGTGGATTTATTTATCCGGTTGACTAGTTCATGTGCAGTTCAACCTTTGAGATAGGCTTAGCTCATCCTCCTTGGGATTGAGTTTAGGATATTGAGTTTCTTTATATGCTAAGCCATGAGATTGGATTGATTCATGGGAAATTAAATTTTCTGGTGATAATTATGGGAAAAAGTGATGCTTATTGTATTGATAATGCATGATATCTTGTCATAATTGTGATTGGGAATATTTATTGCATTTGAGGCACTAATTGGGATATTTGTGATAAATTGAGACTTGCGAAGTCATATAATATTATTTATTTGATTAGGCATGGTATAATTGGAAAATTGATGACATTTGATACTTGAGGCTTATTGAGAACTTGTGGCTCTTAATTGTAGTATATATACGTTATACTTGAGAATTGTGATCACTGGCTTATTTGATATTCTATTGGATGGTTGTGATATATTAAAATTGTGACATTTACATGCCTTCATTCTCATGTCAGCATTGTAACGCTTGGAAAACTGTGGCACCACTTTTTTGTGATAAAATGTGACACCTTTCAAAACATTTGACCACGAGGAGGTGGCAAGGAGACATGTGATGGTGTGATGGTGATTTAGCTATATGACTTGTGAGGTCCCCATGGCCCCATCTTAGTTTATGAAGCCTTAGCTTGATGGAGGTTATGTACGATAAGCTATGCAACAGTCTTGATTCCACCTTGCATTGTATACATCTCATCATCATTGCATCATTGACTGTATTTGATTTACGATACTGTGACATTAAGATTTTCTGTACTTATCCTGTTTATATCTATATATATTGGTGGGCGACTTACCAAACTGATTTTTCTGTTGCAGATGGAAGAGTTCCTAGTTTATTACATATCTTATTCAATTCATAATACTCAATCAATTGAACCTACCGAGTACATTTTTGAGTACTTACACCTACTATGTTATCTCTCTGCAGATCCTAGACAGGGTCTCTATGTGGTGGTTGATCATTTTTAGTGGAACTTATATCTAAGTTTCAATGGTGAGACCCAACTTTTAGGATCACTACAGTTACTATTTAGATTTGTAGTTTTTTTTCTATCTTCTATTGCAACGACATTGTAATTCACTCTCGTATTATGATAGATGCTCTTTGTACTCATGACTCTATGTTTTGTGATTTTGACTACGTACTATGGTTGTTCTATTTTAATTTATCCTTTTGTTTTTAGTGTTTGCATCAGGGGTGGGAGATTAGTTAGTCGTAATCTAATTTTGGGTCGTGACAGCACCCCTCCCCCTAGTGCTTTATAATTTATTATTAACAAAATTCTTTATTATGTTAAAAAAGAGTTTAAAGCTAAAGCAAACACGTCTCTGTCGACGTATTTGCTTCAGTAGACGTGTTTGCTTCAGCAATGATATTCTTGTAAACTTTTAAAAATTATTTTTTTTGTTTTACTTTAAATAATCAGTTGTATGATTTCATTAAAATATGGAACCCATTTTAGATATATCCGTTTGGTTTTAAATTCATATCATGTAGTTATAACTTTATTATTTTGAATTTTGATACTATTTGTGTATATTTTGTAACTACTATGAGTAAAAAATCAATGATTAATAATGAAAAGTACTTTAATTATAAATATCTCAATGAACTTCTTCACATTAGATTTGCACGGAAAAAAAGAGATGATTTATTACCACTCAAATATATATTATAATTTAATTTAGATTGAAAATTTAAAATTAATTAATCAATACTACTTAAATTTATCAATATTAATAGTATTTTTTTTTTTACATTTATGAGCTGATTTAATGTTGTTTAATTTTTTGTTTTAGATTAATTCTGTGGAGTTCATCACTCCATTTTATTCCTTAGCAAATAATAAAATGAATAAAGTTGTTTGTGGCCCAAGTATAAACAATATAACCCGGCCCAAATCCTCCCATAGACCTAGATATAAAAGCATAGTAAAAGCTTTTCCAAAATGAAAAAACCCCATTAAATCTGCCGCATCTCTCTCTTGTTGTCTTCTCCAGATGCTTCCATTCTCTTCCACAAGTAGCCTTTCTTCTTTACTTGGTTCATGTCGCCATTGTTGTTCATATCGCCATTGTACGCCTATTTCTCTCTTGTTTTTCATTTAATGATGATACTCCTCTGACCATCCATTTTCAATGCGAGGTATTTCCCAGAAGACCATACCTCTTATGCGAAGCTGTTAGATTAATTGTTCATCTTGTGGTACGTCTCTACATCTTACTCTTATTATTCTTTTCATCTCCATACCTTCACTAATCCTTTGTCCCTCTGCTTTCTCCAACTGACTCCCAATTGTAGCAGTGAAGATTCGAGACCTTTCAGTTGCTGTGAAGCAGATTCTCCAAGATTCGTCCCCAATGTGAGTTGAGAAAAGTTTGTTTAGCTGGTATTTGATTCTAAAATCTGTAACATATTAATAGGCTATGTGTAAGCCTATCCCCCTCTGTGTATGTCCCCTTATTCCCAATTATTGTAATTATTTTAGTTCCTTTCTGCTCTGTTTTTTGTTGCTTGTCAGCCTTGTATGCATATCTTCCTTGTTCTGATCCGTAGACTAGGTAATTGCAACCTGTCTAATCTCACTATCCCCTTGCATGCTCTTGTCAATTGGCTTTCTGATTGTATGCTTATTTTCATTTGTTGTTCACATGTCTTATTAGTCAACACATCTGCTAACTGATTTGCCTCTCTAATCACATGTTGTATTTGTATGTCCATTTCCTGCACTATCTGCTGAATGTATTGTATTTGGTCCCCAAAATGCCATAGTATTTTCCATTCTCTTTTGATCATCTTCATAGCCACTAGAGAATCTGTTTCTATGATGACTCCTCTTGTTTTGTATGTATTGCAATATGTCACTGCTTCTGTTATTGCCCTAATTTTTGCTTGCGTATTGGTTTTAATGCCCATTGCTTCCGCCTATGCATATATCAATATTCATCTATCATCTCTTAGATAGTGTGAGAAATAGAGAAAAGAGTGAGAAAATTAAATTGAGAGAAAATGTTTTTGTTGTGTCTATTACATAAGTATAAGATCCTATTTATAGGAAACTAACCTACACTATGTAGTACAAGTGAGTACAATGTAGTACAAGTGTACTACAACACTATTCTAACACTATTCTAATACTCCCCCTCAAGCTGGAGCATATATATCGTATGCACCAAGCTTGTTACAAATATATTCTATCCGAGGGCCCTTTAATGATTTGGTAAAAACATCTGCAAGCTGATCATTGGAGTTAACAAATTCTGTTATGGTAACACCTTCAACCAACTTTTCTCTGATGAAATGACAGTCAATCTCAATATGTTTAGTCCTCTCATGGAATATTGGGTTGGAAGCAATATGTAAGGCAGCCTGGTTGTCACATACAAGCTTCATAGGTGACACCTCACAGAACTTGAGTTCCTGCAAAAGTTGCTTGAGCCATATGAGTTCACAAGTTGCATTGGCCATGGCTCGATACTCTGCTTCTGCACTAGACCGAGCCACCACATTCTGTTTTTTACTCTTCCAAGAGATCATATTTCCTCCAATGAGAACACAATATCCAAAAGTAGACCTGCGATCAGAGGGAGCTCCTGCCCAGTCTGCATCTGCATAACAATGAATCCATGTGTCCCTTATCCTCATATAACAATCCTTTACCTGGCGCTTTCTTGATATATCTTAAGATTCGAACAACAGCATCCCAGTGAGAATCACACGAAGAATTGAGAAATTGACTTACTACACTGACAGCAAAGGCAATGTCTGGACGAGTTACCGTGAGATAGTTCAACTTGCCGACCAGTCTTCGATACCTTTCAGGATCTGGAAGGAGCTCCCCCTGTCCTGGTAGGAGTTTGACGTTTGGATCCATTGGGTTGTCAATAGGTTTACAGTCTATCATGCCAGTTTCTTCTAAGATATCCAGGGCATATTTTCTTTGAGAAATTGAAATTTCGGTTCTTGATTGTGCAACTTCGATTCCCAAGAAATATCTGAGCTTTCCCATGTCTTTAGTCTGGAAGAATTTGAAGAGATGTTCCTTCAATTTTTGAATGCCAATCTGATAACTCCCAGTGATAACAATGTCATCTACATAAACAACCAAATAGATGCATTGTGAATGGAGGTGTCGATAGAAGACAGAATGATCGACTTCACTACGGGTGAGTCCAAAGGCTTGGACCACAGTACTAAATCTGCCAAACTACGCACGTGGGGATTGTTTCAATCCATAAAGAGATTTCTTCAGTTTACAAACAATACCTGACTCCCCCTGAGCAACAAATCCTGGTGGTTGCTCCATATAAACTTCCTCTTGTAGATCACCATGAAGGAAGACATTTTTAATATCTAGCTGATGAAGGGGCCAATGACGTATGGAAGCCATTGAGAGAAAGAGTCGAACAGATGCCATCTTAGCCACTGGAGAGAACGTATCACCATAGTCCAATCCATATATTTGGGTATACCCTTTGGCAACCAAACGGGCTTTTAATCGATCAATCTCGCCATCAGGACCCACTTTAGGTGTGAATATCCAACGACAACCAACAGTGGTCTTTCCCGATGGAAGAGGTACCAAATCCCATGTTCTATTGGAATGTAATGCCTCCAGCTCATCAAGCATGGCCTGGCGCCAACCAGGATGGGACATGGCTTCACGGACTGTTTTAGGTACAGAAACAGAGGAAAGACTCGAAACAAAAGCACTGTATGCAGAGGATAAATGATCATAACATAAAATATTATAAACAGGATGAGGATTACGAGTAGAGCGTGTACCTTTCCGAATGGCAATGGGAAAACCGTCTAGTCCTGGATCTGAGGCAGGATGAACCACTGGCAATGAAGGTGAGTCAGTGGAGTCTGGTTCGGGAGAGGGGTCAGAGCCGATAGTAGGCTGAAGAGTTTGTGGATGAGTGATAGGTGGATCCAAAGATGGATTAGATGATTCTACAGAGGTTGAGGACTCAGATAGATGTGGAGTAGGCAATGGCAGAGAAGAAAAAGGTATAGGCAAGTTCTTGTCTAAGATTTGAGAATTGTACTGACCAACCGAATAGAAAGGCTGCTGCTCAAAGAAAGTGACATCAGCAGACATAAAGTAATGGCTTAACTCAGGGGAGAAGCACCTATAGCCTTTTTGCAACCTAAAGTACCCTAGAAAAATACAGTTCAAAGATTTTGCAGCAAGTTTATTTTGTCCAGGAGAAAAAGAATGTACAAAACAAACACATCAAAAAACACGAAAAGGAACAGAATATAAGGGCTGTCTAATGTTCAAAATGGAGTATGGTATTTGGTTTTGCAAGACAGAGGAAGGCATATGATTAATGAGATAATATGCAATAAGTACAGTATCTCCCCAAAATTTGGTCGGAAGATTAGCATGCAAGAGCAAAGTCCGTGCAGTTTCAATGAGATGTCTATTTTACACTCAGCGACACCATTTTGTTGAGGTCTGTATGGGCAAGATGATTGATGGAGGATGCCATTAGCAGACATATATGTAGAAAATTGGGAAGAAAAATACTCTGTT
>JAPFFP010060655.1:0-27022 GCA_026153255.1 Solanum medicagineum | reverse complement strand
AGGATAGAACTTGGGGTTGAACGTTGGTTTAGGTGTCCAATCGACATCAGTCAGGGCCCCGGGGTTGGGTCCTGACAAAAACTGTCGAGAACTATTTCAACCGAATTTTCAACACAACAATTCATGATATTTTAATCTTTTGCTTCACTTTTGATTTTGTTTATAATACGTTGAAACTAAAAAAAAATGAAATTTATAGAAATATAAACAACCCTTTATGAATAATATAGACTCATAAAGATAATTAAATATGAATCATAAATGACTTTATAAAGGGTGTAGTTTAATTTTTTTTTAAAAAAGTTTAATTTTATTAAAGGGAACGGTAATATTGGAAAAAATTTCAAACATCTATCTTGAAGTTTGAACAATTCAAATATTTTGAACACTAAAAAAAGATCTAAAAATTCAGTTATATTGAGATGGAGGGAGTATAAAACAATACAAAGAATATTCTTTTAAAAACACTATCAATCTTCTAGTAACTGCATAATTTATTCAAATAACAAAAATAAATAATATTATCGTATTGATACAATTATTGTATTCAATAAAATAAATAATATTATCATATTGATACAATTATTGTATTCAATATTTTGATTGCGTAGAAATTTATATAAAATAGTATACAGAAAGACAAATATGTGATATGTTATTACAATTATAAGTGTGACATGTTATTATAGATTATAATTAGAGTTTTACAACAAACTTCTCTCTCCTCTCTTTCCTCTTTCTTCTTCTCTCCTCTCTTCTATCTCGTCTTTCTATTCACTCTCTCATTCACTTCTCTCCTTTCTCTACCCTTTTTTACTGGCTTCTTCGTCTTTTTTTTTTTTGCACATTCTTAAATATTTATTACATTGTGCTATTTAATGTACATGTCTTGAAGAACAATTCATGTATTTGTGTGATTCTAATAAAAAACTTTCTTCTTCGTTTTTTTCTAATTGAGTGTTTTTAAAATAAACAATATAATATTTCTAGCAATTCAGTAAAGAAAAAAAAACTAATGGCATATGCAAATTAAAGTGAGCAAAAAATAAATTGTAATAAAATCACAGGTAAAAAAAAAAGATGAAAAAAATTAATATTAAAAGACAACAATTAAATCATAGAAAATAGTTGAAATCATGAAAGAATCTAATTAGTACATAAGTGATGTATGCAACGTACAACCAGAACTTTAAATCTTATTTCTTTTTATATATAGATAGATATGCACTTTATAATTATTTTTTTAAAAGAACTCATATGAGTTTGGGTACTCATTTTGTGGCTTCATTATTTAATACAAAATCTTTAACAAACTAAATCACAAACAATTGGTGAAACTAATTAGAGTGATGTATGATACATGATACATGAAAAAATGTTTTTCTTACTTCATTACGTAAAGATGGAGAATAAAGAAATACATAATGAACAAAGAAAGAAGTTAAAATTCAATCAAAATATCAACGGACTTTCATCTTTTTCATTGGAATAAAAAAATAAAATTAGCTTAGAAATAATGTCAAATATAAGGAAGAAGAAAAAGCATGTAAACATAGTATAAAGAAAGGAAGAGAACGAACATAATGGCTCCATTATCTTTGATTATATATTTGAACTCGGTAATTCATATTGAAAAATAATATTATAGTTCCTTTGAGGAAGGTTGTAGGATCGTATTTTATGAGCCCCTTCAATCTTTAAATAAACACATATTCATTCCAAGCATACATATATACAAATAAAAATTGAAGCCAATAAAGATGCAGAGAAATTGATCAAGCAACGTGCACATAAATTATAAGATAATATAATATTATAAAATAGATCTAAAATGTTATTACCTCTAAAATCGTGGTGTATAAGCGTGTTGCTTTGGTGTGAGTACAAAGTTTAATTCTTATTTAAATAATATGTGTTTAAATGTTACTTTTCATTTAGAATTTATATTGTAGAACTTTACGTTTCATTGAACTAAAGAAATTCTGCTAGTTTGTTTCAATCCTAAATATTAAGTAAATTGTTGGTAGAATTTTTTTTCCTTTTTTGGGAGGGACTTCTTTTGAGTTTTTTTGGATATTTTTGAGCTTATCTTTGAGAAGTTTTTTGCCTCTTTTTTGGAGAGATTTTAACTTTTTTTCTTTTCCTTTTCTTTTGGACCTTTTTTAAAACCTTTTTTTGCTTCTTTTTAGAAGTTTTTTTGCCTTTTTTTGACAATTTTTCATCATCATCATCATTGTCGTCGTCATCGTCGTCGTCATCATCAACGTCATCGTCATCGTCATCGTCGTCATCGTCGTCCTCCTCATCATCATCATCATCATCATCTTCTTCTTCTCCAAGGTTTTTATTATTATGATTCATAGAAATAGGATTACGTGACCAGACCTATCTATAAACGAATGAGGCCTGCTATTTAGGATTTATATTATTGCCAATAATTAATATCATTAAAATGAGAAAAGGGGTGAAAAGATAATTTTATCTAAAACAGAGTCTTTTACGTGCTTTGCACGTGTACGTTGCATCAATTAATGTAAAATGATAGAAAGAACAATTCGTTTAAATAAAAACTAACCTTATTCTGAATATATATATTTATTTAAATAATTAAAAAAGTTACTATATTGATAATATGATTGAATTCAATATTTATTGAATGTCTAAATATGATTTATACAGATGAATTAGTTATATAGTATTTGTAATTATAAACATTTTGTTATACTAAGATACAAATATGTTAGGTGGAATACATTGACAATCCATTAAATTTGTCAATAAATTTTATTTAGACACTTGAATTATAATATGTTTTATTTAATCGCGTAAACACATTAATTTATATAAAGAAAGAGAAAAGACACAACGTCACCACTGATGTTGTCCCAAATTTTTAAAAAGACACCCCAACTTTGCGATGACCTATTACCCCACAAATCTATTGAGTTTCTTTGTAAATACACTATTTTGACTCATTTTTCGATTGTGTTTGTTTTCACGCAATAGAAGCATGTGGATGATCCTTGGGTGCCTCAACTGACTAATTAAATGAAGCCACGTAATTTTTTCTTCCATTATTAATTCATCATCTTCTCCATAAAATATAGAGATGACTGTTTGAAGCTTCAAAAATGGAGACTCACTTTCATTACAAACTTCATGGTCGAACAGTCAATCCAGCTCGAAGATTTTGTTCTTGTCCACACTATCATGTATGTTCTCTAAATAAATTATTTCTACTACTTTTTATTTTTACCTCTTTAATTATTTATGGCGTATTTTGGGAGAAGTCGTGCAACTTATTTAGATGGAGAGATCAAGAATATGTTACACAATCCAAGTACGTTATTCCGAGATTGGCAAGAAGAATTGAGGAGTTGGAAGAAGCATTGGCATTTTATGAAAGTAGTGTCTAAAGTTCCAAAATGGTAATGAAGGAGGAGGAGGAGCAGGAGGAGAAGAGCACACGTTGTAACTCGAAGCTAATTGTCTTAATAGTCATGGTGCTTTCCTATTGTTAAGCATTACCAAGAATGTAAAGGATGGAAGATATAATTGTGTGCAACTGGAATTGCCATAGTTGTTCTATTCTGTATCTTTAGTTTGATTCTTGTTTTTGTTGCTTTAATTAGTTGGAACAATTATGACTTTTACAAGATAGAAGTGTATTTTGTTATGTAAGGCTTCATATGTTTTTTGTTTATCTTGTAAACATTCGAGAAGATTCAAAGTCTTCAATATGAACATTAACATAGTTTATTGTGTAGAGGCTGTATTAATAAACCTTGAACCTTGTTACATGAAGATATAGTGAACGTTACAAAAATGTTGCACTAATTGAATAAATAGAGGACTTCATTCCAACAATAAGCAATGTTTCAATTACAACAAAAAACTTGACCTTGTTTTGTTTGGTACATAAGAAAATATTGTTTGATTCCAACAAAAAAACAGTACTAAAACATACACAATTGAAATTGTTTATCAATAATAATAACACAACATCATAATGTTACTTCCATGGAACATGGATCTTTCTACTTGAACTGATTTGGCTTTGATTATTTGTAGCAGCTTTAGATCTAGTTTCTCTAACTTTTTCATTTCTCATTGTTTCAATATTGCTATTGGTAATAGTTGTCTTCCCTTCCACTTGAATCCACATCTTGCAATATCACTAGTAACAAACGTCAGCCCTCTTTGTGATTCTTGTACCAGTATTTATTACTCTTCTACTTGACAATCCTGGCTGCATAATCAAATTACAAATATTCAAATCAAACTTACAACACCTATCATTCTTGGGGGTTCGAGAGTTATATCAAATCAAACTTAATATTCAAGTCATTACTTACATTAAAAGTTGTAAAGCCATCTTCAGTTTGATATATTTCAACACCTACCATTCGTAGCCTTTTAAAAGGTCTTGTTTGTACTCCACTGTTGTCCTCGTGTTCTACTGGTCTCTTCCCCTTTTCTAGCCCTCTTCCTCTATCAGTTGCTTCAGAAGTTGTTTGACTTTGTTAAGACATCTCTCCTCTATCAATGCTTTCATTTATATTTCTTTGTTGAGTGTGTGTGTATGTAGTAGTTCCATCTAATTGAGTTGGAATATTTGTAACCCTGCTTTTTTCTCTGCCTCTTGTTATATCACATCTATTGTTTAAGGTGGCCCGTGAAGAAGCTTCAACTGAAGCACTTGAAACACTGCCTCTTCCTCTATCAATAGCCTATGTATAAATATATTAGTATAAGTACATACAACTTATATTTGAACAATAACAATTTAAAATACATATGCATGAGCAAATGTTTTAGCCGATTGACTTGGACCAGCTTTGTCACTTGTAGTACATCCTGTGGTGTCCTGATTCTTGATATATTAGTGCATAAAATTATTTTCTTAAAGGCAAAATACATGTACCTGTGAAGAAGCTTCAGCTAAAGCACTTGCAAAACTGCCCTTTCCTCTGGCTCTTGCTTTACAAGTAGCATGTGTATTAATATTATCAGTACAAGTACATATAACTTATATTTGAAAAATAATAAATTAAGATCTATACATGTGAAGAAGATTTTGCTGAAGCACTTACAACACTGCCACTTCTTGTTCTTTCTTGTCTTTTGGTCTACCAATAGCCTGTGTGTTGATATTATCAGTACAAGTACAAATAACTTATATTTGAAAACAACCAATTAAAATTTATGTGCATGAGTAGATGTTTCATCTGATTGAGTTGGATCAGTTTGGTCTCTTGTAGGACATCCCCTTTTATTGTGTCCTTGTGTACCACATTTACTACAAGTCATAACAACACCACATTTGCTAAGTTTTCCAATATTTCTACTTTCATTTATCTCTTTTCTTTTAACTTTACTTGGTCTTCCAGGTAGCTTATTGACCTTTGGTGGCTTTATAGTTGGGTTATTTGATGTTGGTCACATTTTAATGTTATTCATTAGCTGAATAAAATGAGCATATATACTGAGTTACGTTTCCTTGCTATAATCGTTAAACACATAGTTATTGGTTCTAACTCCTTGTAATGAAGGGCAGAAACATCATGAGGACAAGAAATGCCCCTAAGCTGCCAAGATCTACAAGTACAACTCATACTAACAATATCCACAGTATGTGTAAAATCATGGTGCTTAATCTTAAAGTCTCTTTCCGCATTCCAAGATAAGTTGCACTGCATGAACTTGTCAATATTTTCTTGCAAAATCTTCAGAGACATAGGAAATATATCACTGATCCAAGTGTTTGAGAACTGTCTCAAATCACCAATTCTTTTCATCATCTTCACTCTAATATCCTCAAGCATTATGATGATTGTTTTTATACCTAGTAGGCAATATCCATGCATTAAAACTCATTGCCATATTGTTGTCTACAACATCACATTTATTGTACTCATGAAAATAAATCTTGCACCATGTATATCAAATTGTACCATAGAAGATCATCAAAATAAATCCCCTTTCTAACTTCTTCATCTCCCGTATATTATCCTTCAACTCAGCTTCAAATGTTGATTTAACAATCTTCCAAAACATTCTTCTTCTTTGTACTCCTTTCCAATTTTTTTACACTAATTTGCAAGAACATGTCTTGCACATTTTCTGTGTTCTACTAATGGCAGTAACCTCTGAATAATAATTTCCAGTCCCTAATAAAGAAACATAACAGAAAGATAATAATTTAAACATAAAATAAAATAAATATTAAGAGAGTAATTAGGATAATAAAATAGTATTTAAGATCATACCTTTTGCATATCAGTAATAAGGGTTAGTTAATGTCTTTGTCCAAGTTCAACATCATTCCTTACTAATTCAAGAAATCATGTCCAGTTAAACTGATTTTCAACCTCAAAAATTGCCTAAGCAATAGGCAACATTTGGTTATTTTCATCCCTACAAACAGCCACTAGTAATCGTCCTTTGCACACAGCTTTGAGGAAACACCCATCCAACTCCTAACACCTCCAAAAAATGTCTTTTTCAAAGTACCAAAGCAAACATAAACCCTTGAAATACTTTCAGTCCAGATTAATCTACTTCTCCAACTTTCACAACACAAGTGCTACGTGGATTACTCCTCAAATTCTCATACCTATAATAAAAAATCCTCCCATACTTTACAATGTGATCACTCATGATCTCTTGTAACACTCTAGTCCTAGCTCTTCTCACTATTGTCCTACCAACATGAATATCCAACTCCTTTCTAATAATGTCTTTCAACATCACAATGCTAATGTTTGATTGTTGAGTTATTCTTTCTTTATATTTTGTGGCCAGAAACTTTGAGTTGCACAGATAGTTAAAAGTTGATGTCAAATATTTATAGATAGGATTTTATCTTTTAACTGTGAAGTCTCCACTGCTTTTATCCTTAGTTGCACACAACAACCAAGGCCAAGTTTTTTTGCAACATCTCGCTCTAACTCTACCAGGCTCATTCATATACTTTTCAATTTAAATCTTTTCTTAGGCTGCATATTTTGTCACTGTTAGTCTAAATTTCTTAACGCTTTCAAAAACTGGTCCTAATTCCCAAACAATTTTTCAGAAGTTTCATAAAAAAAACAACCCTATTTAGGGTTTTCTTCCTTCTCACAGGTTTGTGTGGTACTTGGTCAACCTATTCACCATCTCCTCAACCTGTTCCATCATCTATTTCAAAGATAGAAACTTCATCACATATATAGTAAGGTTCATCACCTCCTAGCTTACCAATTAAGCTTTCCTTAATACCAATATTTGTCTTATCATATCCTAAATTCAACCCTTTTCATTAACATGAATTTGTTATTAAGTAGTACCTCTACTTCTTCTTTGTTACCTTTTGAAATGCCTTGTACTTGCCCTTATATCAACATACTCTTGATGGACATCACTGTCAACCTCATTATCTTCATTAGTATCCTCTCCAGATCTTGAACCACTTTTCAATGCATCATTATCTGGATTAGTATATTAAGGTATAGGAGAAGGATATGGTGCAGGAGAAGGAGATTGAATATTAGGCACAGAAAAAGAAGAGGATACAGGAAAAAGGGGGTTTATTATTAGGAACAAAAGAAGGAGAAGGTACAGCAGGAGGAGGCTGATTAGAAGGCTCAGGAGAAGGTATAGGAGAAATACGTTGAATATTAGGCACATGAGAAATAGAAGGAGAAGGAGACTAATTTTCAGAAGCAGTGTTGAAATTTTCAGAAAGACCAAGTGAATAAAGAGGTTGATTATTAGGGTTACAAGCCTCATCCTCATTTAAAGATTCCTTACCTACCACAGTGTCCCTTACATTGGGAAACTCCAATTCAAGTGGGGCCTCTACAGGTTCATTCACCCCATGACAAACATACACCTCAACTTCATCTCGATTTTTTATCAAGTTGAAAAGGTCAAATATAACCTTATCACAATTTATAAGGACCAAATACCCATCCCACTTAATAAAGAAGTCACAATCTGTTGTATATCCTAAATCTATTATGTAGTCCCTCAACTCAAAGTAAGACATTCTAACAACATTTACATCTAAAAATTATGTCACACTCCCCCCAATATATTCTGGTGGGGGACCAAATTCTATTTTTCCCCCATGATACCATCTTAAAGTTATCAAAATAAAAGACATGGAGATTCCTAAAAAACCTGTAAAGTGATACATTCAGGAACAAATTACACAACAATATAATAAAAGTCTTTTTTATTCAACCCACAAAATTGCCACTACAACTTCTTAACAGTAGCATAACATAACATAACATAACACAATAAAACCCTAACCGTACAAAATACAAAAAATCCTAACATTACAAAATACTAAAAAGTCCTACTAATAGGAACTAAAAATTAAGTCGATTCTAACATTTCTTAGACTAAAGTAAACATTAAACATGTATTTACCCCAAATAATCACAAAATACAACAACAACAAAAAAGTATAAACTTTAATATATACATGAAAATGTGAACACACCTAACATGTTAACTATCAATTCTTTATTTACCCAACTAGCCCGTGTATCGATGAACAAATCTGTGGAAGAAGAGAATGAAAATTCATATAATCTTAACCAAGAAAATGAAGACCAAGAGACGAAGTGGAAGAAGAGATACTGAGAAATGGAAAGATCGAATATTCTTTTAGAAAGGAAACAGATCAGGTCCATTAGACCTGTCTTTTCAAATTAAAATAATAAAATAATAGTGCTTGTGCACCACACGCTTTAAAATTTACTATGGATGATGAGAAAATGGGTAAAAATAGTGTATTTACAAAGAAACTAAATAGATTTGTGCGATAATAGGTCGCCCGCAAAGTTGGGGTATCTTTTTGAAAATTTAGGACAATATCAGTGGTGAACTTATGTTTTTTCTCTATAAAAATATAATGTATCAAATTTACCTCTGTAATTAAAAAAAAGATCATGAGTACTCACCTCTTTGACTTTTTTTCTTTTGAAATTTTTAAAGTTGTAATTTGATGAGATATGAAAAAAATATGAGTAGAAAAAATGCATGATCAATTTTATTAACAAAAAAGAATCAAACTATTCTCAAATTATTTGAAATAGACCATACATCTCATCTGTTTATTCTTTGTCTCAAAATGGGTACTAAAAAGGAGGGATTTCAAAATTATCCTCAAACGTAAAAAATAATAATTTTGATTTATAGAATTCGAAGAAAACTTGAGTATATGTATGAAAAGGTTTTATAAGGATAATGGGGCTTGGCTTTTTGGTTCACAAAAGGAAGAATTTAACAAGTACGGATAGTAAGAATGATTAGTATTCAACTAAAATAAAAGATGGAAATCAATTTAACAAGGCGTAGATTGATCATATTTTTTAGGATTTCCTCTTTAAAATAGATTTTATTTTACCATATTAGGACTTCTTAATTATTACATCTCCTAATATTACTTATCTTATGTTTTCTTACTATCATGTGTGTGTGTGATGGATCGATTGAGTTTTGATTGATTCCTATATCTCATATCCTTTCACCCTTGCTTGATCTATCCTTACCCAATTGTTTGTAGGAGTAGTTAGTTCAGTTTCACTCCAATTTAGTTAGAATTCTTGCTTGATACTCACCTATCGAGTCAAAATCTAGTAGTCATAGCTCCTTGCACCAACACATTCGCCAACACATTGTTTTCGATGGGATTTGAGCTCGACTTTTAATGTTGGGTAAGATGCTGATGACGACCGCCCCTTCTATCTATGAGTAGTTGGTTGAGCGACATCACATACCTTGTTCGGAAGGATATTTTAGGAATTTCACATTCCCTTATCCTTATTTGATGGTATCCAAATCAGAGATCGATTTTGACAAGTGACTAGCCCCTTGCAATTGATCAAATAAATTATCCATCCTTGGTAGGAGATACTTGTTCTTAATGGAAACCTTGTTGAGTTGTTGGTAATCGATGCACATTCTAAGTGAGTCATCCTTCTTCCTTACAAATAACACCAATGCATTCCAAGGTGATTTGGTAGGCCTGATAAATCTCTTCTCTACTAAGTCTTTCAATTGATCCGTCAATTCTTTCAACTCTGTTGGGGCTATGTGGTAGGGAGGAATGGAGATAGATTGATTATTGGGGATGAGGTATATACCAAAATCTGTTTCCCTTTCGAAAGAAACCTCGGGGAGTTTGTTGGGAAAGACATCAAGAAATTCATTGACCACTGAAATTGACCATAGGAGGAACTTTGGATTACACATCCCTATCCCTTAAAAGATGATAAATACAATCCTTAACAATTAATTCCCAAGCCTTAAGACCAAATCATGACCTACTCGCTTAAGTGTGGGTTCATTAGGACATTGGAACTTAACTTTACGAGTCCTACAATCATTGGAAGAATAATAGGCATGTAACCAATCCAATCCAAGAATAATGTCAAAATCTACCATGTCAATTTCAACAAAATCACAAGGCAAGACTTTATGTAATATATACATGGGGCAACCCCTATAGACTCTTCTAGCAATAATAGATTCACCAACTGGGGCAGACACCACAAAGGGTTCACATAACAATTGGGGACTCATGTTAAATCTACTAGCAATAAATGATGTAATGAAAGATAAAGTGGCATTACCCAGATCCAATAAAGTATATACATCATAATCATAAAACTTTCACATACAAATGACAACATCGGGTGCTTCATCCGCCCTTTGTCTCTTTTGAAGAGCATAGAACTAGTTGGGACGTGGAGCACCTCCTTGTTGACCACCTTGTGCCCCTTGACGTCCATGAGTACCATGTCCTTGAGAACGACCATCTCTACCCTTGTTCAAAGCATTTAGAACTGTAATCTTACGGCCCATCTTGCCACACTTAAAGCAAACACCCCATTCTCGAAAGCATGTACCTCCATGATTCTTCCCACACCTTGTACACTTAGTAAAAGTTAGTCCACCATTACCACCTTGAGTCTTAGGGTTGAACACCCTATCATTGATGAACCTTTGATTTTTGAGCATTTGATGCCCCTTGGCCTTGGTTTGTGGCCTTGTTGAAATTTTCCACTTCCTTCACCCTTAGCACTGTGGAACCACTCTTCATAACAAGCCCTCTTGGACTCTTCCATATTCCTCATTCTAAGATTCTCTTTCTCAAGTTGCTCGGCATATATCATGAGCTGAGATATGTCCATCTCCCCTACAAGCATGGCCGTGCGACACCCTTCATTGACCAAATCGGACACTCCCAACATAAATTTGATTATTCTTTCCAGGGTATCGGCAACCAAGTGAGGTGCATACTTTGAGTTTATTAAATTTGAGGAAATACTCTCTCACACTCATGGATTCTTGTTTGAGATTCATAAATTCCATCATCTTTGCCTTTCTTAGCTCCATAGGAATGGAGCAGGCAAGAAATGCGGCTTTGAACTCCTCCTAAGAATTAGTCTCATCATCCACTCTCTCCATCTTCCATCGGGTGAACCGTATTTGTGCAAGGCCTTTGAGTTGATAGACTGCTAATTCCGCTTTCTCCTCTAAGCTTACCCCCCATGATATCTAGGACTTTGTATACTTCATTAATAAATTCTTGAGGATCTTCCTCTACTTTAGACCCACGAAACTCCAGAGGATTCATTCTAGTGAAGTCCCTCACCCTAGAGGCTGAAGTAGGGAGCATGAGGAGCTTGGGTCCCTTGGTTAACTTGGTTGGATATGGCTTGTGTCTACAAGGTGATAATATTTCGATATTCGACGTGAGTAACCCCTTCTTCTTGGGGAGCTTGAGGGGCCAGAGGCGATTGATCTCTTCGGGAATAGGGTCGACATTCTTCTTGGTGGCATTATCTAGAAGAACAAAAGGGAAATCATTAGAAATAGGAAGTCTTAAGACAAGTTCTCAAGCATGAAATAGATCATGAAAAATTGAGTCATTTCCTAAATGCCTCATATTTCGTAGTTGTTACGTGCCTTACAACCATGAATAAGTCTCCATATGACGCGATATATTAGATTTTTAAGGACCATTTATAAACCTAATGCTCCGATATCAAGCTTGTCACAGTCCAAGCCCAGGGTCTAGGTACGACATGGAGAATAGGAAACTCAGAAGCACCCCCAAACAAGCCTCATGGCATACATAAGCAAATTCTTGGTTAAGAAACATATTTCAACCATCAACTAGTAGGCTAAAGGGATTAGGGACTTAGGATATGCTCTATGGGATAAAGGAACATGGAATTACCATCATACAATCCCAACAAGTAAATCTAAGGGAAGGGAACATGGGACACGCCTATGGGAAATAGGGACTTTAGAAATTCACCATTTTGGTAACATCATCAAGCAACAACATATATGGGATAGGTACTAAAGGAAAATCTCCATAGTCACATAAGAGTCGCATGAGTTATGCACATAACATGTCATCCAACAATACCTCTAGTCATAAATGGAACAAGGGCCAAGACATGTCGTGGGTTCACCCTCTAAAGTAACTAATAAAGGTAGAAATGTCTTAACATAAGTATGGTAGATAGAAAATGGGTTGCCCTCGAAATGGAGGACTCACTATAAGCAAGATCTTCAAGAATCACACTAGCCACAAGGAGTTAATGGATAGGAGCTCCGGTCCCTACATGGTAAGATCATGTAGGCAAAATTATGTGTTAGTACTTTGAATGTACTAAGTATGTGGGATGCAAGGCAATAAGCTCAATATAACATGAATGATCAATGTCTTTATTAAAATATGCATGCAAGGTAAAGCATAAGTTCATAACATAGCATATAAACGTGGAAAGAGATCATAACTGATACTTAAGATCATTCAAGCTATTACATGAAATCTCAATGTTGCCTCCACATCGAATAAAGATGGTCTACTTGTCAAGGTAAACGATGCCTTACCTTACGAGACCCATCCCATTCGAAGAGTGTTTTACAAGTACCTTATGGGACCTATCCCATTTCGGTGAATATTTTACAAATACCTTATGGGACAATCCTATTTTGGTAAATGTTTTACAAGCACCTTAATAGACCTAATTATTTTGGTAAATCATGCAACATGCGCTATATGGATCCATAGCTAATCAGAAACCTACGGTAGTGAAGTATTTAAGGGATAATGGAGATTGATCAAGGTCTTCTTAGTGTTAACTCAACATCCCACAGAATGCTTAAACAATAAACATAATTATATCATGCATAATCTTATAAATCATAATATCATAATAGGAGTAGCTCATTAAAATCATAACATCATATAATATTGCATTGTCACAGCATTTCCATAGAATCATAGCATACTTGATAGTGCTTAATCATTCATAACATTCATGACTTGCACTACTTTTAACAAATCGTTCATCCTCATAACATGCTTCATCAAACAATCTAAATTAAAAACATGGTGGATTTATGCATATGAACTTAAAATCGTAAAATTCAAGAGTGATGTGCATGAATAGGCAAAACATGTTCACTTGAAACATTCAAACAACCCACCATAATCATAATAAAATCCCTAGTTAGGGCATCATGAGATTCACTTCATAATCCTTAAATATTCATAGCATTTAATAGTATCATAACATGCATAGCTTAAATGCCATAAATAAATTCATAAAGTCAACCCTCAATAGGAGTTCATGCGTATTTAAATCAATAGTTGACAATTTTCAACTTAAATCATGCATATAAAGAATAATAGGAAGTACCTATGAAGAAATCAACCATACAATTAAAGGATTAAGTTGAAAAGAGTTTTGGACTCCAGAGGTGGAAGGACCCATGGATGAAGAAACTCACATATATACCTTAATAGCCTTGAAGAAGACAAGAGAATCTTGAAAATGCCCTTGAAACTTGTCCTCCAATGGAGGATCCCTGAAACCCTAGAAACTTAGAAGAATTTGGAGGAGAAATTTTAGAGAGTTTAGAGAGGATTTTTGGTGTTTTTGTAAGTGAAATAGGTCTAAAATGGTGAAATTATTGTGTATTCTCGTATATAAGGTTTCAGGGATTTATCTCAATTGCCCTTACTTAAATCTGAAAATTTTTGAAAATTTTTTGGTGAAACGAGAGCACGATTGCATACTTATTTCGCCGTAGATCATATTTGTATGAAGTTTAATTTTCTCCAGATTTGACCCTGAGATGAGTCCGATCATTTTTACACTAAAATGGACCCTCTCCGCGATGTGGAGAGGTCACGAACCCCTCTGGAAAAGTGGAAAAAGTTGCAAAAAATTATGTTTCGATATGATTGACTTAAAAATCGAACGAGATTATTTTTTCACATAATTTTGCCTCCTGATCAAGAATACAACATCAAATTTTCCAAAAAATGCAATGATGATGCATAATACAAGGCATCTATTATAAGAGTATTCTAAAGCACTTTGAAAGGTGTTACAAAAATGGTGCGCCAACGCACCAATGAGTAGTTGCGAGAGGCTGGATGTAGGGGTAAGGGTGGGGGTATTCTAAAAAAGTATTGGGAAAAGGTGATTATTAGACATGATATGACACAACTTCATATTCCCGAGGATATAACTTTAGATAGAAATAAATAGAGGTCGTGTGTTAGAGTAGAAGGAAAGTAGGGTTAGAGTGTTGTCTTGCCATGTGGAGGTTTAGTGCTTGTCATAGGACTAGTCGTACCCTTATAGTTCTTGTTGTATGGTGTTTTAGTGCATTTCAATTATCTCATTATTTAGCTATTGTTATTGTTTTCCATCTTACACTTTCACTATTGTTTTGTTTTTTTTATCGGAGAGTGATACATTGAACTGAGGGTCTTTTAGAAATAGCCTTTCTACCTTCATGAGATAACAGTAAGGTCTGCATATATTCTATCATCTTTAAACTCTACTTTGTGGATTTTCACCGGGTATGTTGTTATTTTGTATTTAATGGCATATGTTATATGTTACGATCCTCTTATAGTTGTAGTATTTGATTTTGTGAGTTAATGGCATCATATGCCTTCTTTATTCTTATTAGTAGTGGTCTATTGCCATTAGTTTTTAGTTATTTATGTAAAGTTTGAGTCATTCATTTTCCCTTTATTAGTTATCTTCCTTATTCTAAGCTTTCAACTATTTTGCTATAGCAAAGAAAGTTATTATATGTTGAAGAATGATGTTCTTTTAGTGAATCTTTGGACTCTTCAACTAATCCAAATCAAGTTGTATGACATTGTTGTATTCTGGATAGGACAAGCAAAAGTATTACTGCTGGATCGATGTAGATTATACTGCAATATGCTTGAATCTCTTTAAAGAGAGTGATATATTTGTGCCTTAGTCAAAATATATTTTTCATTCCTTTTTATTATTTTACTTTTTAACTGTAATTTATTGTAATTATGGTATCTATATACCAAGAACAATCAATATTACACGAAATGAAGCATCAACAATAATGCAGATAATAGTACGCAATCATGTGCATATGGCTTACACATATAATAATAAAGTGGTAATATGTTTAGGGGCTCGAGGCTTACTGCATTTTGGCCTTACACTATTGACCATAAGATGATGAATTCAAGTCTTATTGTACCATAAAAGTTAGATATTAGATTCAAGTCCCGGTGTACCATGATGACAAAATATTAGGTTCAAGTCCAATGGCACTACGACCTAATGCGCCTTTATATGGGCAAAACATTGAGTTTGAATTTTAATGCACTAATATATAAGAGAACAAGCAGTAGTACCAACACGACATTGAATGACTGTACAAAAATGATATGTGATTGTACCCAAAGCAAAGTAATTGTATTGACAATGAATGTAGGTATATTTTTTATTTCTATTGAGCACGTGTAGATGTCTTTCTTGACCAAATAACTTGTGTGTCATCTTATACTCGAATTGATGCCATTTGGGTGTTGCTTCAAATTGATGATTCTTTCTGCCGTTATTTCATTGGCAATTAGGCACATGAAAGGGGTTTGCCTTTGCGTATATCCAAAAGTGGAGCAATCAAGTCTCGCTTATTCTATTTTTTATTTCAAATTTTTTTAGCTCCAGCTCTTGAAGGTTGAAAGTGTTGAATTTTTTTTACTTTCTTGTACTTGTTTATTGCTTCTGCTTCTATGAAGGAATAATGCAGTAAATTTTTTCAGTATTTTTCTTTGTTTGTTTCAATGATTTATAGGGGTGAAATATATGCAATCATATATTGATTGAGTGCTATTAGTATATTGCTGGCCCTTTTGATTGGGTTAGTTTCTGTTGCATGTGAGTGCTATTAGTATATTTGCTCTACATAGTACAGAGGATGTTTGATTATATGTTTTGATCAATTTTGGCCTTTCCTTAACTGCGAATAACCACTAATATTACAAAAAGCCCATAAGATTTATCTCTAATTATATAAATGTAAAGTATGGAGCTGATTCTAGAATTTAAACATCTATCGTGTTTTAGTTAACTTTGCATGTATATATCACTGTTAGGAAGAGCTTAGCTGGCACTTGTGATTTCTTAGTTTCTGTTGCATGTAAGTACTATTAGTGTATTTGCTAGACATTGTAAAAAAAAAAAGATGTTTGATTATATGCTATACTCAATTTTGGTCCTCTCTTTAAATGTGCACGAAAATTTTTAGCACTCTTACCACTAATATTAAAAAAGGTTCAAAAGATTTATCTGAAAGTATGTAAATCTAAAGTTTGGATCAGATTCTAGAATCTAAAAATGTATGGTATTTAAGTTTGCATGTATATATCACAACTTACAATTTAAGAGATTTCTAACTTTTGTGGCTCCCTCACTCTTCTTGCCCATATTAGCTTTGGTGGACATATGGCACTAAGGTTTAATATCAGATGAATTACACCAAAGTCCAAATCATCGATATTAGTTGAGAGCGACGAAGCCCGGAGGAGAAAATCAGATTCCAAAACTAGGAGCAGCAAATCAGGCACTCTACATCTCATTTTCTTTGTATAAATATACTATTTACTTGCATCTCTGAAAGTTCATTATCTTTACAGGAGCAGCAAATCAGGGCAGTTGTATATGATGACGATATCGGACATTATGCAAAGAAACTTTCGCTCTTCAATTCCTATTCGATTTCCACTTCAAGAATAATTAAAAGTTTCGCTAACTTCGTATGAAAGACTAATACATAAATTTTATTGGATACTTGACAAAGAAACTATAGTTGAACATGTCAAACCAACTGATGAGCTTGAGAAACCACTGTCGCAACTGACAAAGCTAAACATCACAACTTTTGCTCGTATCGCTCCTATAACTTCTGCTCCTACTGCAGAAATCGATACAACCTGCCTACTAATCATTTGCCAACTGAAATTTATGTCTGCACATGTAAAGAACTTACATATGCTTATTTATTGCTACCACATATTATAGGAGTTGTCGTCCATTGCGATGCTTCAAAAATGCAAGTCCCACTCAGATTAGGTGTCGTGAGGTTACTGTTACTGATGATAGGTAGGCACATCCTTATATTAACACCCCAATTTTTTTAAGCTAAGACTGAGTCATCTTTCATATGATATAAATTTTTAATTGGTGATTCCTAATTGAGTATAGGTGTTAAAGTCAATTTCTTAGTTTGGAAATAGAATTGGAGATAATCTGAGGTCACACGAACCCTCTAGTACAAAGTTAAGCTAAAAACTTTCTTAGCGTTTGAGTTTCAATGTAAGATTTTATAAAAGTTAGGTGAAACAATGATTTATAGGTTGTATATACATGCAAGGATCAATTCCTAAGTATTTAAAGTATATTAGGTGTGATTTAGAGTCATAAGTGATCTTTTGGATCAAGTTAAGTCTAAGGAATTTCTACCGACTAAGTTTTCGTATGAGATGATAGAAAGGTCAACTTCAAATAACCATATCTCCTAAAGTATAATGAGTTAGGTGACCCATAATATATCAAATCGAATATATTTGAATTAGCTTTCCAACACATCTAATTCGCCTTAATTGGAGTTTGGAATAAAATGCTATGACCATTTAAGTGAAGGTGTGCAGAGCTGCCTAAAGGTCCACGACAACTCCGCGTCGCGGACCTAACTCAGATCCTTACTGGATAAGATAAGTGACGTTCCTTTATTCTATTTTGAGGGTATTTTTATCCTAAAATCTTTAGGGGTCTATTTAAGGTCCTAAAATGCATAAAATGTCAGTATTCATAATCAAAACCCTCTTCTTTCACTCCTAAATATAAATGCTCAAGAGTCATCAAGAAAGCCATCAAGCTAGGATTAACTTTCAAAATTCATCATCAAGGTAAGTTATTCTTCATCAATTTCAAGCTACCCAACCCAAATTTTTTCATCTATTCATGAATCTCTAATACAATCTTAGATCATAACCTAGGGTTTCAAAAAAACGAATTCAAGAATTCCAAGAAAGGATTCCTTGATTCTTCTTTTTCAAGAATTAGAGTTCTTCATCAAGAACTCTAAAGGTTTTGAGTCAAGGATTCAAGAATCAAAGAGAATACCTTCAACCAATGTCCTTCCAAGTTATTTTTCTTAAAAGAACTACCAAGATCGAGGATTTTCTCCAAGAAAGCTAGTATTCATCAAATTTCGGTTGTAATATCAACTTTCCAGGTATGTAAGGTTAAACTAAAGCATGAGCTTGTTCTTCCATGTACCTCATATATGTCATAGAGGAATTGAGAGTTCATGAGTCCCCATACATGTTTCTTGAAAGTTATATTAATCACATGTATTTTCAATATTGATGATCATCATAAACTTGTTTTCTTGAATTTACTTTCCATGAGATATTGTATAAGCTCTACATTTTGTTTTGTTAAAGATTGCAAGAATGAGCTTAGGAGATGAGTCTATAGCCTTGACGGTATGAATATGCTTGTTGTTTGTCGTTGTGGTCTTGAGTTGAGGGTGTTGATGAGATTGATGTCCTTAGAGTCTTAAAGAGCTTGAAACTTAATTCTCAAAGAATGTTCCGAGTCCAAGAGTTGATGGTTGATGTAATGAGTTGAGTTAGAAATGTCCAATGAGACTAGATGATGAGAAATTCTTGATGTTTGATGTTTATGAGCATGTTGAGTCTTGGGAGGAGTATTGAGCACCGAAAATGAGTAAGAGTGAGTCCCACTCGCACTCATTAATTACGTGGCCAGCGTAGAAGAGGATTGGACCGTGAAAAAGGAGGTTTCCTTAGTCTCAAAAGAGGACTTGATATTATTATGGATCCATAGATGCCACATCCTTTACCCCGGCAAGAAACTGGGCAGATGCGGCAACGACATCGCTTCGTTATATCATCGTCGGCTCAGAGGTGATGGTTGTAGGTCTGAGAAACTCCCAGATAGGTTCTCCACCGATAGTACTCTGATGTTGAGTTGATGGTATGAGTCTTGATTGATGTTGATGAGTCATTGTCTACTCTTTGTTATTGCTTTACATAGACATTTGACATTTTGATTGGTTATTATCCTGATTTGATGTTGTACCATATTATTCTACCTGTTTCTGATTTATTTAGCCATTTTACATACCGTACATTTCATGTACTGATACCACTCAGTGCTGCATCATTTCATGATGCAGATATAGGTGTTAGAGATCATCAACAAGCGCATTGTTGATGATCTGAGACGTTTAGCTAATTGGTGAGCCTCCCTTACTTCGGAGGATTCATTACCTTTATTTCAAATTGCTTTAAGAATTAGACTTGATTAGCTTCACTTTGTTTGATTTAAGGTAGCGATGAGTTTGTCATTGGCACCGCATGATAGTGATAGAGGCTTCATAAACTAGAGTCGAATGTTGATTTTAAAGAGTTGTTGAGCTAGTTTCTTCTACTATCCCTTTTATTTATAATATTATTTTGTGACTAGATGAGATGTGCCTATTACCTTCTTTACTCTTCCGCTGATTGTCTTGAGTTACTGATTGAACGAATGTGATGAGGCCAAGTAGTTCGCTTGGGAACTAGCAATAGTTTCTCGGTGCCGCCCGCGTCTAGGGTACCCTCCCGGAGCGTGACAAATATGTACACTTTTATTACTATTACTAATGATTGGTAAGTACATCCTTATATATTACACAATATTATTTACACTTCCAAATTTTACACATTCTTATGATAAATTTCGGGAAAAATGGAATTCTCTTCTTTGTTTTTTCAGACAAAATCAGTTTTTGCTCACTGATGGGACGACTTCGGTGAAATTGAAGGAACTGAATTGGAGGCTAAAATGAAATGGGATGAAGAGTTCTCCATGATTCTCGGAAGGAACATAGGAATTTCTCCTTACCATGGTATGCATCTATTATAATATTTCACTTGAGCATACTTACTATAATATAGACTATTACAGAATTATTCTGTCTGTACAGGTTTATCATTGCAAACTAGATTCAACTCAACAATATGCATCAACCCTTACCCACAGGCATTAGAGCTCCTCAATTGGTACAGACTTGTTAATCTTCGCCCCTACATTTAATGTGCTATTGAACAACATATTGAATACTTTCTCTGGTGTGACAACAGGGCCAAAACAAACAAACAGTTGCTTTCAGGACACATGCTGGGCAGCTTTGCGGGGTCATCCGCCACTACTCTTACCATGACTCCTGATCATCCAGTTATTCCAATTGCAGGAATTGCATCACAAACTTTAGTAAGTTTGACAGATACCTAAACAACCTCGATTTACTCATAGAATGAAGTAACATATGGAATCCTCTTCTCCTCCACATGTTGGAGTTGTTTACATTGACGTTGAAATGTTGATATCAAATGACCTTCAAAACTTCTGCGTGCTAGAGTGTTTGGGCTGCAAACAGAAGAAACGCACAAAAGATAGAAGACAGTTTGAATGCAATAAATGCCAGAAGAAGAAAACATTAGTGCCTTGGTATTCATTTGTGCCATCCACGCAAATTTTAACTCTGTAGAATATAATCTATCCAACAATATTTCAGGTATTAACTCTATATAGTCACAGATGTACCTTCCAGATTGATGTGATTGATGGTAGTGGTTCGACAGCAACCCTCGTTTCTGGTGATCTTGCTGAAAAATTGCTCTCCATGATGACAGAGGACATATTTCACACAACCTGCGTCAAGGTTGCCTTTATAGTGATTTTATATTCTTTTTCTGGAAAGGTTATCAAGTTGAATCAACTGCGGCATCTACTTGTTATTATCAGTTTGTTGTTGTCTTCGTTTTCGGTTAGTGCCTTTTTTTTTTCGGGTTCAAATGAAACTTGACAGTTGGAGTAATATAGTTTATCCAAGGATTAACTTCAATTTACTGCCCATGCTTTTACTCAACTTCACTCTGCCTATCCGTCTATTTGCTTTATATCAGTTATTGTCTATAACTACGTTACTCGAAATCCTAAAATACTGCCACACCCATGTTACATTCTCCAAAAAATACACTATATTAGAATGATCTAACACACACCTGTCATTATTTATGTAGAGCCTGAGCGACATAAGTTTATAGAAATAGTAATCACTGAAATGTTTTGGTTGTTGATTTGGATCTCCTTTGTACTGCCTTATTTGGATTTTTAATTCCTCTGAGTTTTTTTTAGAGCCATACTTCACTCATTCCTAGCCTGTAAGACAACAATTATTCAGCGTACAACTTCATCTCCTCGACATAATTTAACTCTTACTAATGGCTTTTTCTGTTTACAGCACCAACTCCTGCGCATTAATCATGCCCAACAGATGTTGTCGAATAGACTATTCCGCATTCAACTGAGGAAGTCATCACCACATTGAAGAGCAACCAGGTGCCAGAAGAGGAGGAGCAGTCAACATCTTCTTCCCTGCTATTCAATTTTTATGGAGAAAATTATTCCTTGTTTGACCATAATTTTTATGTTTTACATTTTTTTTTTGCTTTGCAGAGCCTTTTTGTGATAGAAAATCACTTTAATATAGTTTTGAGTCGGTGATGTGTTATCGTTGAATTTTGTTGATCATATGGACTGTCAGTAACATTAAAAATCACCAGCATAGTGATATTCTTACTGAGATTAGTGTGAATGGCTTTCAACATTTCATATCCATTCCTTCGTTTACATATTTTTAGGATTAAAATGAGAATATCAGAAGAAACATAAGAAATTGTCTTTCTTTTCGGTATCGACTGAAAAAGGATAGATTTTCATGTGAAAATGAAATAAGGGAGTATTTAGTTATGGAAAAGGTTTAGTTTTATACTATAGTATGAGACAATACAAAGACCCTTGATCTGGTTTTTAGTTATTTTGCTTAGACTAAATATCTCAAGCCAGGTTTTTGCACTTGTATTATGTCTATTTGTGATCTAGAATTATTAAGTGGTGGCTGCAAACCTATGGATATGTTTAATAGGGTAAAAATCACCGCAGATTTTTTTTGATAAAGGTATTTAAAAGTCACATTTCCACCAATTTTGGATGGAGCCAAAGATTCACTATGTTTTGGCTTTGGGGTATGATGGAATAAAGCAAAATGACTCATTTAAACTGTCTGCGCTTCTTTCAATTGTGAAGTAGCAGTTAGTCAATGCAACTTTCGACGCTCATCATGGGTCATCCGGAAACAGTCACGCTATGTTTTTAAACATAGGGGTCAGGCTGCGTACATCCGACCCCGCTTACCTCGCAATGGACGGGAGCCTTTGAGTCATTGGGGTAATGTTGTTGTTGTTGTTGTATTTAAAAGTCACCACCAATTTTTCAAGTGAAAGATTGGATGTATGAGTTTGTACTTCTTTTATAGAGATATGGGAAATCCTATCCACTTCCTATCCACCTCTTTTGCAGTTGTGTTAGGCCTAGTATCCAGTTTCTTAACACAGAGCATGTTGTTTGGCATTGGCAAAACTTCTTTCTTAGATAGGTTGATCGTTGATGTGGAACGGAAATTCAATCATCTCCCTAGAAGAAGATCCCAACACCAATCTACGAGGCTAGCAACATAACTTGATAAAATGGTGGCATGTGAAGCTGCCAAATACATGTCGCATTTACAACCAGAATATGAAGAAAAAAAGACCAGTGAAATTTTTTAATTTTGTCTTTTTTTTGCATAAGTAGGTGATCCTGCAGACCTTCCCCTAAGCAGTATCTTGAGTGGAGTTTGATTATTTTTTTTGAAACTGTTAATGTGAGTGGAGTTCGATTATTATATGCCTGTTTCTACCAGTTATTGGCTATCTGAGAGACACATGTTAGTTTTATCAGCTTGCGTCTCTTCTCTCCCTACTTCCTGTTACGCGCCTGTGTGTTAGTGTTCCTCTGTGGAGATTTGTTTTCTACTATGAGCTTGATTTGTTTTCATGCATTCCCAGTAGATGAGAAACTATTATTTCTGTGGATTTAGTCCTTTATCAGTTAGCATTTAGAGCCCGTTTGGGACTGCTTATTTGATGAGCATGCTTATAAAATAGCTTTTCAGAAAAGTTAAATTCATTTGAAAAGTGCTTTCGATAAACAAATTGTGTTTGGATAAACTTTTTCGAAGAAGTGCTTTTTCGAGACAATTGGCCAAAATGGACATCACTTTTATTACTAAAATCAATTTATAGACAAAAGTTATTTTAAATATGTATCAAAATTTTTACGTCTGAACATTTTCTAATTGCAGAAAGTATCTTCCTCATTTTGGGTTTGAGTCGTAATCTGCACAACTTCATTCAATACGGAGGACCAGTCACAGGAACTAGGGAGAAGGAAGTGATCGATTATATGCAAGTTTGGCCTCCCTGGACACTTTGGATTTTGCGGCCACTTTCAGCTAACTATGTAGCAATGTAGTTTTATTTAACTAAAGATTCACTATTAGCCTAACTTCAACATAAAACTAGCACCTTTCTTGCTGTCAAAATTTATTTGACTAGTGCAGTATCTCTCTCAGTTTCGATGCCTTGCATCGTACTTTGATAAGTGTATATTGTCCTTGGTTTGTTGACATTCCAGAACCATGACTGCTATACACTTGAATGTTGAATTGTATGATTTAATGGAATAACAATTTTGAGTTATGCTTACATTCCTAATTTTGTTAATACTAACAATAAATATGTGAAGAGTCTAGCATATATGATGAGGAGTTGTCCGTCAAACTCAATTTGAGTTGAGATTAAGTGCTTTGTGATCAATGTTAAATTGAACTTGGCCATGGTGCATTCACCATAAAGTGCCCAACTTTAGTTTTCTATAAGGTTGTGTTGAGATGCAATAGTTTGTTTTGAAGCTTTGTACTTGTCTCCCGTTTCAGATCTTCGATTTGATATAGTGTATGTACTGCTATGTCAGAACTTTTGGGAATGCAGAAGCTCAGCTGGATTTAAGATTTTTGATTGTATTAACAGTACTACTAGAACAATGGGTGACACACTAGTGTCTATTGTAGATATTATAATGCGATCTATGATGTTAAGCCAGTATTGCAATAGTCATGTAGTTGAATAACTTAAATGCTAAATATTTGAAGAGAGTAGAGATATTTTCGACTTATATGTGAAGTGACCCCTGTCAACCATAGTCAAAATTTAACTAAACATTGTACGTCTTAAAATAATAAATAAACTGAACAGTTGGACCCTACGTGATAAATAATTGGTGTCCCATTTTTTCTCGATTGGCTGGTACTTCAAAGAGATGGCCAATAATAGACAAGTGCCAACCTACCACTGCTGGACAGATAAAGGAGAGAGCAGGAGTCTTCCACTGGTACCCATGTCCTCATCACACTTCAGTGGCAGTGCAGTCACCTCCTTACTCATTTTATGACACCGTTTTGTCAAGGTCCCCCAACGTAAATGTGTTTACAATAATTAAGAGTCGAATCTCACATGACAATTTCATGAGAGTTGCCCACTCTTAATAAATATATCACTAAAATGAGGATGACATTTGCCCCAAAATTTGAAGGCCTATAAATGCATGCTCATTAAAGAAATCACAGCTAACTCTGTCCCCCTCTCTCTTTCTTGCCCTCCCACCAACAGCCTATAACACATACATTCACAATAACCATCACAAGAAATCAAGAATTAATTACTAAGAAATGATGAAAGCTCTACTTCTTGCTCTTTTTCTTCTCCATCTTTCGCCAATAAGCACATCTTCTTCCAGTGACATTGTCCGCACATCTTGCGTGAACGCCAGCTATCCGACAATTTGCATCAGAACTCTCTCTTCCTACTCTGGCTCAACTATCATCACTCCACAGGATTTAGCTCAAGCCGCCGTGAAAGTCAGCCTATCCCGAGCCCGCAAAGCGTCTGGGTTCCTGTCGCAGCTGAAAGTGGAAAACAAAAGAGAAAAAGGTGCGTTGCGTGATTGTATCGAACAGATGGGCGACACAATGGATGAGCTGAGCAAGAGTCTGTCAGAACTCAAGCATCTGCGTAGAGGGAATGCATTCAAGTGGCAGATGAGCAATTTAGAGACGTGGGTCAGTGCTGCTTTGACAAATGAAGACACATGTCTTGATGGATTCAACGAAATTGATGGCAAAATCAGGTCTGATGTGAAACGCAAGATTACCAATGTTGCTAGAGTTACTAGTAATGCACTCTACCTCATCAACCGACTTGATGAATCTCGGAACAAAATTCCTCATCCTTGATCAATAATTCACCTAATTAACAGTACCAGGAGAAACATATTACCCTTCCACCAACTCAGGGCATAGCGAGGGCTTAATGCATCTCCTTCTCCTTTTTCTTTTTCTGTGTCAACTATGTTTACTTCATAAGTTAAACCACTGGTGCCATTGTAATGTAAGAATTTAGCCCTGTTTTATTGGAAAACTTATCTCTCTAACAGTTCCACATTTCTTGCTTAATATTAGTTGGATCTATCAGATTTCCTCCCAATCGTTTGGCCTGTTCTAAGAGAGGACGGCAGGTGACAGGTTTAATTGATGAGGTAAATTAGAGGGCTCAAAAATTCAGATTTAAATATAGTGTCGGTGGATAATTTAAATGCTTATACAATTATACCAGAATTTAGACAGACAAGTTAGAAAGGAGAACCTGCAAATGTCAGATTAGTTTACATTCCCGTCTTTCCATTCAACTAATATTAAGCAAATAATGTGAAAGTATTTCACCACATGTTATATTAGTCAAATAATTTAGGAGTACTGCTGCTTTGGTCTTAATTGCACTTCTTGTTTTCTCAAAAATATATTTGACTAAAATTTAAAACCAAATTAAACTAAGCCGATTTTAAATTCTAAAATAAAATTTACATATACAATAATTACATAGAAAGTAGAAAAAATTATCTAAGAAGATAAATATGTGATATGTATTAATTATACGTATCTATTTTTTTAAAAAAAACATTAACTTTGCGCGCATCCTCTTAGCCCATAAAAGTATTAAATATACCTTTTTGCTCATTTTCTCATCAACCATCAAATATGTAGAGGCGCGTGTGCTCAACTAATTTTTTTAATTTAAAAATACGGAGTTAACCCGACCCAACTCATTTCAAAACGATCCTCAACTTTTTCATTTCTCTTTCTAAACACAACAAACCTATCCATTTCATGGGTATTCCTCTTGATACCTGATGTCAGGTTCTTATTCCACCTTCAATAGATCCACAACAACAAACTCCTCAATTGATTTTCAAAAAAAAAAAAAAAGAAATTTCAGAAGCTCTAGATCTTTCCAGGAACTTCTCAAGTCCATCTTTAGAGCAAAATCGAGCATTAACAATCCACTTTTTCAGGGACAAAATTGAGATGAATTTTACGTCGTTTATGATAAACCTGGTGCACTTATAATGATTATGAAAGAATTGGAAGCTATATCGAAGTCGTTATGTTTATCTTGGCTAAAAATGCTTACTGTGATGGTTTGACGCTGATTTTTGTTGTTATTATTACAATGACTCTTGTTAATTCTCTGAACCCTTTTTTCCACCTTGACTCAGTTTTGTAATGTCGTGTTGATTTTAGATCAGAAATGTGTGTGTATGCTGCTGTGTGTTGACTGAAACTGTCGGATAATGCCTCC